>JAUBOD010000033.1:464933-475398 GCA_032353885.1 Nothura maculosa | reverse complement strand
TGGCGAAGCCATGCAATATGGTTGTGATTTGCCATTGGCTTCAGAGTGTTAGCCTAAATATGTGTTTGGCACCGTTTTATAGAGATGTCTTGATATCTTTGGAGCCCTTTTCTGTGCTGTTTGTACTCAGTTCAGTCAGCAATACAGGCTTTATGGAACTAAAATGAGTTGACCTATTCTTGATCAGTCCTGTGTCATTGCAGCTTGGAAAATCATTGCACTATAATGCAATTGGAGGGTTAATGGGAAGAATGCAGGCATTCCAAACGGATGAAAGCTGTTAGGGGACTTTTTTGAAGTAATTTTTGTACGATCTGTTCCTCTCTTCTGAATCTCTTCTGCACTTTTCCATATATTGAAATGGGAAGTGTAAAGTAGTGATGGTAAAATCTATTTGGTAGTTCAGTCTGTTTCTATCTCTTGTTTTAAACAATCTAGTTTTAAAATTTGGGTTTTTCTGATTAAAGACCATAAAAGAATATTGCTTTCTGAACCATGAAAAGATTGAGCTCAAATTTGTAAGTGTAAAATTTTGATGAAAAAAACTGTCAGGAAATTAAAATAAAAAGACCTTTCCAGGTATAGTACTTTAAAATGTGCAATGAATTTAATGTAGTTTTAATTGTTATGAAATTATCCTAGGTTCTTAAGGTGTTGTATTAGAGCATGAATCTTTTAAAATTTCCACTGGGATTTTGCTTTGCTCACTTAACACATGCCACATTTAAGTGCCTAGTGAAGACAATAGCATCTTTTAGCAGTCACTGGCTGTTTTGGCCGTGATTTTGGCCTCTTTGATATTTAAGATAAAGCAACTCAGAAGTTATATTTTCATTTAAAATGAAGTTTTTATGTCTTGCACTTGAAGCCACTCTTAATGAGTAAATAACAGAGGACCAAATGATAGCTGTGTTCCCTGTGCCTGTTTCCACAGCTACATAATTAGAAAGGAACAGAGGGCAGTGAAAATGAACTGTGAGGCAAAGAAATACAGTACAGAAAGGAGATAATATCAAAATATTTGATAACAAATGCAAATGAAGTCATGCTAAACCACCAACTATGGCATCCATATATACAAGCTCAGTTGAATATTTGTTAATAAATTTTCTAGTTGGAAGGTAAGAGGCATTAAAAGATGTCTCTTTGAAAATTGGTTTTTCTCTCCATTATTTCATTCTTGGATTGTGGAAACAAATAGCAGAAAGTGTCACTTCCAACTCAGTTTCAGTCACTGAGCCAATTGACTGCAGTATCCTCAGTAAATGAGGACTTGAAGAAGACAACTGAGAGCTTAAAGCAGTCTACAGGCAAGCTGTCAGTGGTGCTAAGGAGTTAATAAAGCACAGGCTGGAGGTGATTCGGATGCTATCATGTGCGTCCTCCTCAATCAGTGACACAAATGCACACTCTATACCATGGTGTTGTGAACAGCTATAGAGCAGGTAGAGAGGATGGCTGGGAGGGATAATGGAAAGAAAAATCACTGCCATCAGTTGGCTTTTGATTCCAGAGTACACTGCTACGCTCTTGAGAGTGTACCAGCATTACAAGGCTTTTTTTTTTTTTTTTTTTTTTTTTTTCTCCTCTCTCCTCTTTTCAGTACCATTTTTCATTTAGCTTCAGGCTGGACTAGAGCAGAATAACTGTGTGCTAATTGGCAGCGAGCTTCTATCCCAGCAGGATCAGGGTGGATTTTGCTGCTTGTTTCAGCTGGTGCAGGGGTAGGTGCCCCGCTCTGCTCTGGAGCTAGCAGTGCTAGGGATGGATGGCTCCTGAGCAACCCTGTGTTTGGAAAAGGGCAAAAGGAGAAATGATGTACATAAAGCAAGCATGTAAGAGAGAGTATAGAGGGGTCCAAATGTGGTGAGCTAGATGGAACTAGGAGCTGCATGTTGTATGGATTAATCTGCCATTTTACTGCCAAGTGACCGTAGTATTTGTCTTTGATGGTTTACTTTGTAAGGTGCTTTGCAGCATAAACTGCAGGACAACCATGAGCACTATTCCGGTTGTGTACTGGTCAGAGTTGCATCTTGGTTTCCTTCTAAAGGAGGACACGGAGATTGCCCTGTAATAGGTGCTACAATGTAGGATGAACATGAGGATGAAATGGGATGTGCACCATACCCTCGTTTCTCCTGTGACTGAAGGTCTTGTGCTGTAGGGGAACTAGATATTCATGACCAATAACTTTTTTTTTTTGATGTCTGTGCCATGGTAACTTTTGTCTAAATGAAATATAAAAATGTAATGTTTCTTCAATTCGTTCAGAACAGATGCAAATGTTTTGTGAATAGAAACAGGCAACAAGAGAATCTCTAATTAGAGCAGGGGGTGTGAAAAGATAGCTAAGAGCTATGAAGCAGTGAGTCTAAATTTTTGTCTCTGCAAGAATTACTGGACAACTATTTAACAGCAGAGAAACAATGTTTTCTTTTTGGATTTATGACCAAGAACATTGTCCTAGGGGATAATGCCATAAATAATGTTTCTATTTACTCTGTTACAGCATTTCATGTTGCTGCTACTGCTGGCTGTTCATAGAGGCAGCTGGCTGGCTGGAGTCGTCACCTAAAAAATGCAGACGCACTAAAATCCAGTATCTTGCTGGGTTGCTGTAGTTTATCAGTTCCATGCCCAGGTGTCATTTGGCTCTTAAGCACCAGGCAGTTCTGCACCTGGCAAGTGTCTGTTGGAATTGCCCCACTAGCCAGTAAAGATGTGAAAAGGAAGCAAAACTGGAAGAGTGAGGGTTTATGGTGCACTGTATGACCCGGGAACGATCTGTGTTCAAAGGCTGCCGTGGTTTTCATCTCTGTTTTATTAAATGACTCAATATACATTAAAAAGCAAGCATTGTCTGCACATGAAGGCTCGTTTTGGTGAATGGGAGAGAGGAAGTAAGAGGTTGACAATATGATATTCTGATGATTTAGGTGCTTTGGTGGGTTTTTCTTGAACATAAGGAGTACATGTTTTGATAGGAAGTAGAACTTCTGATGTGTGTGTTCTTAGGAATGGAAGATAGTTGGCTGAGTTAAGAAGCTAAACAGCTGATAGATTTTGATGAAACCATTTGTTGCCTAAGTATTTCTACACCAAACTCAAGCAAGTGCTGCCATGTGGATACCAATCAAGTCATGTGAAGCTGATAAAAGAAGCACAGCTCATTTGTTGTAGTGCAGCACCTCGTGTGTTGCATCTTCATGCAAGTTAGCATGAGGATAGAAGGGGTTTTAAGGAAAGACTTTGGGGATCTCCTTCCCAAAATGATGATGTTCATCTTGTTCTTGCCATACTGGGGATGTGAATAGGAGATAACTAGCTGCTTGTTTGTTGATTTCTTTTACATGAGGAAAGCTGATTTGTCTCTTGCTTTGGATTGTGAAAAAACAATGATAGACAATATTATGTATGTATGTCTGTCTACAGTGAAAAAAAGTAAAAAGGGAGGAAAAAAAACATGCTGGAATTTTAATTACACAGTTGCTCCATTTGTGAAATAGATTGGGGAAAAAAAAAAACCTCTGTAGGAATTATGTCTTGTCTTGGAGATATTTTTTGAGTAAATAACTAGACTGTTTGTGTTATTTGGTATTTAAAAACCCTAGCACAGTTTTTTATTTGTTCTATAACACTGACTCAAAGGACCTTAAACTGCTTTGAGTTAGCTTTTAGCTCTTTAGTTTGCTCTAAAGAGCTGACAAATCTTTCAGCCAGACTTTATCAGAGACAAACAGATAAAGAGCATTTATCACAGCCATGGCTACATACCTGTTACTTACTGTATAGTAACATAATTGAGGCATAAGTTTTTGCTCATGGAACAAGAAACGTATATGCAATTGAGTGTGCCATGACATAGGGAGAGGGACAAAGTGTTTCTACAGTCACAAACAGAAAAGACCACTTCTGTGACCCACTCGGAGGTTTTAGTGACGTCCTGTGCTGTAGAGTCCAAGGCTCGGTTGTTTGAAGTTTTGATTCTGAGTTCTCCCCGAGTGAATTCAGATTTGATTTGACAAATACAGCATATCCTGTCTGATGTCATGTATACACATCCATGGCAGTAGTTTTGCTTTGAGAAGCTTGTCACGTAGGTTGTACTAGGCAAAATAGCCTGTTGCTCTGACAACTAATAGAAGACTAGCAGCAATGTCTGACATTTCATGCACATCTTGTTATTGAGACTTGAGTTTTCAAACAGAATAAATAAAGAATGATTCTTTAGAGAAATGACCTCAAGTTAGAAGAGGAGAAGAAAAAATAATGAGTGCCATGCTCTGTGATTCTTTTTTTTACTGCTTCTGGCCTGATTTCCCTCAGCACCAGAATTTTGTTTTTCAAGTAATCATAGGAGTGAATCCTAACAGGAGTCAAGGCTGAAACATTCCACATAACAGAGAAACTCTTCTAAATGTGTTGCTTGCTAGAGAGTTCACAGAGTTTAACTAAACATTTTTCTGCAGTTGTTCCTGTAGTAAATATTTGTCTTGTAATGACTAGCGGGCAGAGAAGATTGTTGTTACAGAGAAATCATGGGTTTAGCTGACGATAAAGCTAATTATCGCTCCAATTCAGGCAGACTTATGGGTTAGTGAAAGTAATGCGAACTATATGTTTCTGTCCTTAATAGTTTAAAAAAAAAAAAAAAAAGGAAAGTCATGGATTTGAAGCTTCCCTATATGCTGTGTTTAAAAGCTATATAATGAGAAGTTCTGTGAAAATCTGTAACAATAGTCCATCCTAGGGTTTGCATTGTGAAATGTGGAATTTAATTAAGTCTCAGAGCCCTTGAGCATGGCATTTGCTGTGCAACAGCAATGCTATTATCATTAACCTTTGTAGTGTAAAGAAATATATTAATTTGTAAAATCAGTTAGGTGCAGATTGACATCTGTAAAATCATTGCAAAAGGCTTTGCTGATTTCATTGATATTTCCTTGCTACAGCTTAGCCAAAATCTAATGTTTACTGTATATACCTAGGACTAGTTTTCTGTTGGAAAATATTGGAACAGTGCTTTAATTTAAATGTGTTAATGCTTGTCGTGAGCAAATCTTAGCTTGGACTAGTCTTCTCGGCGAGCTGTAGGATCTGGGAAGGCAGGCAGCGAGTTGTTTCTTCAATGTTGTCTTCCACTCTGCTAAGCCATCAGCAGCTAGAAACTAGGGCTGCAGGAAGAGCAGAGACAACTGCTGAAGGGACAGGATGATGGAAAAGCTGCAGCCTGAGATAAGACCTGCAAGGTTAGATGTGTTGCACTGTTCTCTGAGAGTACAGCAAGGTAATGGAAACAAATAAACAAAAACTTTACTGGGGTGCTATGTCTTGTGTCATGTAATGCTATTGGTGTCCAGTACTTAGCGACTCCTGAATCTGGAGTTAATGTGTTTTGATTCAGAAACCAAATAAGATATTTTGATTTGATTTTTAGTTGAGTAAAGAGTGTCGGAAGGAGAGATATCTGACAAACATTCATTTCCTTTTTCAAATCAGTCATTTGTGATTTATTTATCAATAGAGGCCTCACCAGGAAAGACACTTGCACGTAACGTGTTGTGTAAGGCAGCATGATAACTTGAGAGGATGGAAACAGGGTGAACCTAGGACATGAGGGGAACTGTGAAGGGCCAGGCTGATGCAGCACAGCTTCCATTCCCAAAATGTCTCCTGGGGATGGAGGGCACTGCAGTCCCTGCCAGACAGGTGGGATATGAGCCAACCTTTACCTGAGGGACCGAACAGCTTAAGCTTGAGCTAAATGTTTTGCTGAAGTGCACTGTGTGTAGAGACACATGGACAGCAGCACAAGCAATCACCTGGGTACTGAAATGACTGGTAGCGGTTGGACATGTGGGGTAAGGTCTTGGAGAGGGTGTGTGTTGCTGGAAAATGACGTAATGAGATGCCGAGTCTGGCTTCCTTGACTGCCTGGGGTGCTGCTGACTTGCCTGCTACCAGCTGCTTGCTGCAGAAGAGCTGACGTTCAGGGGCTGCGCTGGCGGGCCAGCTAAACCCTTTTCCGGGTAACTTCAGGATCTTTTTTTTTTAAAGGAAATAACATACTGCTATTGAGATAGGTATGAAACGGGAAAGAATTGTTTTCAGTGAAAACAAAAAGATTGTAGCAAAACTCCAGTGGATATTTTTTAAATCAAAAAGCTATTATATTTTAAGAGTAAAGATGTCGTTTCTTCTTTCAAGAGAAAATATAGCAGATATGAGCTAGATCAGATACAAAAGAATACCTTTTGTTTTGAAACAGCATTCATCCAGCAATGGATTTTTTTAAGAGCTATATGGATCCGTAATAGACGTGTGCAGGCCTGCACATTGTTCACCATGCGGGTACGTTTCCATCATCACTGTAAAAATGAATAAACAATTTCCTGGAAATCCAAGCGAAGGCAATTTAAATAGGTTTTACATAGCTTAAATGTTAGATACTTATCCACATTCACTTTAAAAATACTATTTCCTCATTGCTGAAAACAAATAAGGATTGAGAACATATTATATTTAATCCAACAGAGGCTGAAGTTTTATGAGATACATAAAGAAAGGTTCTTAATTTTAGTCTTTGGTTACCTAATGGGTCCTTGTATAAAAGATATATATAAATGAATATGTATCTTGTAGAGAAGATGAAGTTAGTGTCTTCTGGAAGGTGCACACTAATAAACTAAGAGAGAACATCCACAATCTTTCCAAAATCTGTTTGCATCCTCTACACAAGATGCCAGTTAGTGAAGCTATTGCAATTAGGTATGCCACAGAGCAATTACAAGATCCATGGGACCAGTCTTAATGTCCCTATATGTGTCTATGTTTGTGTTTTCTGCTTGGTCAGATGTGCTGTTTTATTCCTGTTTACCAAGCCTATACACAAGCTTTCAGGCATTCCAGTTGCTTCTAGTCCTGTTAAACCAATTTATGCTGAGATTCTTCTTTGACTTGTAGCCTTGTAGCCTTGCCCCTGTTACATTGCTTCTCTTACCAGTCCAGCTCATTTCCTCTGTATTTGAATTTGGTTGTTTTTCCCTTGTAGCATAAGAAATAACAGCTTTCTTCTCATGTCTTATCAGTCTTGATAAGCTGGTTCACTCAGGAGTAACAGCCACATAGTTTTGATGCAATCTTTGGATAAATTTGCAGTTGAATTCTGTTATGCATCTAAGGCTCGTGTGGGGCCTTTGACTCTAAAGAGCTGTAAGAAACAACAAATGCTACTGAGTTTCAAGGGCCACAGTATGAGGTGCTGGAGATTTTGGATAAATAGCTTAGGCAAAGTGATCTCATTCTCAAGAAGGCCTCCTCTCAGACATTTTTCTGCCAGCAGCTCTCCAAAGATTCAGGATTGGGATGGACAGTGCATGACAGTTAGCAAAGGTAAATAAGCAGCTTGTCCATATGTTGTATTAGGAAAAAAAATCCTAGAAAATGTAATATTTGCTGTGTCATTTGCTGATAAAAAAAATAAAAATAAAAAAGCTTCCCTCTAATTCAAGATGTAATTAATAAATATCTTAATCACTATATATGACAAAAGTTAGCAAATTTCAGCAGTGCAAGCATGACCTCATGAGCACACATTACACAAACATGAGCTTTTCCATTTGAGTTCTTCCTGAAGCTAGCAGGTGCACACGTAGTAGAGTGCTTGTAGGACCAGACCTGAGGTTTAGGTGTAGTTTAGGATTTGGAGTGTTTTTAGAGGAGGGATTTGTCTTCAAATGGGCTGGGTGTAAGAAACTCAGGTGTTGCTGGAGCAGGAATAGTGCTGTGATGCTGTAGACTTATCTTTAGGACTTTTTCTTGATGAACAGAACTATTTAGTGGAATATCCCAGTAGAGATGAAATGATGCGCATATCAAAAATGTGTATTGGGAGGGAGGATGACACATTTCCAGCTCATTAGTTTAACTAATATATTGAATTAATTATTTGGTGATTTACTCCTCTAGAGATTGGAATAATTTGTTTTTCTTCCACAAAACCATTTGGTTGTCGTACTATTTATTTATTTTCCCTCTGACTCTTGCAGCAGGAGAATTTCAAATGCAGGAAGTGATCTATGGCCATCATCCATATCCCTTTGGCTCCCCTGACTTGCTGTGCTCAAGTGCTTGAAGAACATGGACCTGGCAACAGAATGAACAGAACTGCATCAGTAAGCTGATATGTCTTAATAATTTTATTTTTCATAAATTGTTGTAGCAGGAACGTCTTTATTCTAGATGTTTTTTAAGAGAAATAGAAGGATGATACTGGATAGTTTGGCTTGTATTATGTTCAGCACTCTGTAGGTTGAATTTAAAGTTATCTTGATCTGAATTTTTAGTGTAACCCGTGTGTTTCACCTCAAAACTGTACTCTTGGAATCACAGACATTTTGGATGGCAAGATATTTGGTACAACCTCCTCTTGAAACAGCAGGATTAAACAACAAAGTACGTTCAGTGTTCACCTTCTCTGTTTAAACTATGTTTTCGTCATAGGGTCAAAATGGCCATTGAGGAAATTATTACAGCATATTAATGGTGGGAGAATGTAATATTAATACATTCTTCATAAAATCCCTTGCAGATGATCCTGCTGTGCGGCAAAGCCACCATGGAAAGGTTTGGGCTATAAGTAGTTGTTGGTTTCTCCTCCATTAAACCATGTGGTGAAACCTACAGGAGAGAAATGTAGCTGACCAAAGCTCAGGGAGGAGAAAATCGACAGTCTGGATTCTGTTCTGGTACAGGAGAGGAAGAAACAGAAAGTGGAAGAGAAAGCAGGGAAGACCTAGACTTTAAAAGGTGTGCTGCAGATGAGCATGTGGGCAGAGAAGCAGATGTCTTTGCAACTATGGGTTTTTTTGTTTTTTTTTGAAGTGTTGTAGTGAAATGTGTGCAAAGCCATGCCAGAGAATTACTGTCGTTTAAGTCTGTTCTTTGCTGTTTTATTTGTTAGGAGATAAATCTTGAGTAAGTATTTATTTGCAGTTGGTATTTAAGGTTTTCTATCAGTATATATTGACTAAAGTAAATCAGCTTTAAAACTGATGTTAAGTTGATCTAACACTTCTAGTCAGACAAGACCTTTCAAAATCTGGACAGGCATGATGGAACTGAGGTGTTACTTCCTGAATGGCTTTTCAGTGGTGCTGGTTTTCACTACATCAGAGTAAGTGAGAAAAATTAATGGATATGTCTAATAATGTGATTGCCAAGTAGAAAATAAAGGTTATTTTACATTACTTTTTCCTTTTTAAGTAGAAATATGTGTTGCCAATAAACAGTTTATTGTTTTGGTAGAAATATAGAAAGGAGAGAAGGTAGTGACACACCAAAATTATTAATTGCTTGGAAGTTGATAGAATTTTGTATAAAGTTTTAGTTGAAAATGAGTATAGGTTAGCTTAAGTAGGGTTATTTTAATATATCTTGAGCTAGCCAGAACAGTGAAGGTAATCGGTAATGAAAACTAGTTGTCTCTCTGGGGCCATCCTGGAAATTGAGATTAGGAATAGTTTTATCAAATGTCTGCTTGTTTAAGAACTCACAGAAAGTGCTGATAAAAAAAAAAATTTGAGAGTAGTACTGAAATGAGAGATGTACTTGTGCTAGTTGAAACAGAGAATGGTCCTCTTAATCACAAAGTTACAATTTGAGAAAATAATCACTGAACACTAATCAGAGAGGTGTAGAATGACAGGAATATGGCAGAAAACAGTGCTGGGGGTCAGGGAACTTGGACAAGGCTGACTTGGCATGCAAAAGCGTCTGAAAAAGGAAGCCTTCATTTGATACTGATGTGACACCTAAGCATTTTATTATCGGACAAATAACATAGCTTAGAAATGTCCGATACATTGGAATTGGAAAAGGATGCATTTTAAATTTAAAGGTATCATAGTTGAAGAGTTAGACTCCTTTGTCTCCCTTCTGGATCTTGCATGTACTGTTTTCAGGTACTGATCTTCTTGCTTTCATTTTGGTCTTAAATGAATACAATTGTTTTCCTTTAACATTTACATCTATGTGGTACAGTTAATAACAATTCTTTTAAACCAGCATTTATAATCTGCAGACCTGAGAGCCAAGAGCAGTGAGACTGAAGTGATGCAGAAGTTTCTTCAGAGTATAGCTTGAAATTAGAACAGCAGCAAAGCCTGGATTACTTATTCTTTGCACAAGCAATGTTATAATCCCTTAAGTGATTTCTTTGGAAATTAAGGAAGGCCTAGATTAGACTAACTCATTAGTCTTGATACCTACTGATGTCAGTATTCCCTAGAAATACCTGTTTCTTCAGTGGAAAAAAATATCCTTTATTACAGTCTTCTACTATGATTTCCCTCATTTTCAAAATCAAATTGCTAATTGCAGTGTGCACAGTTGGCATCTGTATTATCTTCTATGTATTAGTAATAGAGTTATCTTACCAAGATAAGGATTTGCAGGAGAGGTG
>JAUBOD010000033.1:453296-464833 GCA_032353885.1 Nothura maculosa | reverse complement strand
AGAAGAAAGCCATTTCTGGTATGCTAAGAAGTGATTTGTCCAAAATCTGCCTCAGGACTTGTACTGGAAAACATACAAAATTCCATATTTAGAAAAACAATCTCAGTTCAAGACAAAATATTCTTTACTTACTACAGCTGGCATTTGATGAGCATATATATCATAGTCTAACTGGTGAAGAAGGGGAAAAAATGAATTCTCTCTAGGTGGGTGGAGTTTCACATAAAGATTAAAAATACATCTAGCACTCTGTATTCTCACAGTCTCCATCCTTCTGTTTACTAGAGGAGAAGTTGTGACATTTTACTGCTTTCAAGACTTCTAAAAATAAAACTGCCCACTCAAGTAATTAATATAGAAATAAAAGTGGTGGCAAAGAATGGAAAAGAGCAAAACCATTTCTGTAATGGTGTCCAAAGACAGAAATCTCTCAGCTGTCTATTAAAGATCCATGAGGAAAAGCGAATAAAATCTCTACTAATTGATTTTGCAAGGACAAGCCATTCTGGTCAGACCACAGACAGATTCAGCTAAATGTGGTGGGGAACAGGATTTATGAAAGAATAAAGCCGAGCAGAGACATATATAGAAGAGGCTAAATACAGGCTGTCTAGTAACATGTTGCGTATTTAGGAGCAAAAAATAGCAGCAACAGTGAGTTACTCTGGTTTTAGGGCATGATAGCTGTATAAAATGAGCAATCACAAAATGCTAATGAGCAGCGTTGTCACTAGAATGGTCATCTGATACTCATAAGTGCGAGTCTGCCTATGCTGAATAATTATAATTTGCACTGCACGGCAGGTAAGGATATGATCAAGCTATCCAAGAAGTTACTGGAAGGCTTGGTGTTTGTTTCATCAAAAAACAGTAATTTGAGCAAAACATTAATGTTTAGAGACCTTAATCCACCTACAGAAATTGAAATGCTGCTACAATTGAAATGCTGGCAGAATTTCGAGAGTCACTGATCAGTTGTGACCAAGAATAAATGTTTGCTTTGTTTTCAGAATCTTCCTCAGCATTTGCTGTTGGCTGCTGTCACACTAGTGAATGTTTCGTGAAGCCATTGTGCAAGGTAAGTCTTTCCACTGCTATGGAATTTTAATGAGATGAATTCCAGGCTCTAAGAAATAGCAAATCCAATGGGAATACTTGCTATAGTTTCAGTGATTTTTACACAGCTATTGGTGGTACTTAGCTTCTTGCAGGTGTAGCTTCTTAGATGAGGTCTGTGAAAGGTCCTTAGAAAGATTTCAGAGAGGATATACCAAGAAGATGAGAACTTTAGGTAAGAGGAAGTTAGAATAGAACATGTCATGCTTGTGCATGAGGTCATCTCTACTGTTACTGACATTTTGCAAGGTTATGCTCAATGATGAATCGTTACGATGTCTTGGAAGCATCACAACAGAAAGCTCAGCTGCTGCTTTTGTTCTTTGATTAGATTTTATTCATTTTTGTCATGATTCTGGAAAGAAGCCACTGAAATCTCCAAGGGTAGGCTGCTTCTCTCTCAACAACTGCGTCATGGAAATGAATATTTTTATGGGTTCTTGATTTGGTATATTGGTTAGACATCTAGTGTCCTAAGTGGCAAAGTAATAAACCACACAGAGGCATCTAAACATCTTTCCTGCTCATTTTTAAAGACATGTCTGGTTTTGATTTGTAGTTGTATTGATTTCTACTTCCTATCATTAAAAATTGTTTTTCTACCTACACATTATCAATGCACTTTATGTTCCAGGTACTACATTTTTTCTTACTGTTCATTTTATTACAATATTGACAGTACTTCCTTTGAAATGGTTTTCTTTACGCATCCTTCTGTCTTCTTTTCATGTGAAAAGTAGAAAAAAAATTTTTTATTTCAAACTGCCTTGTATGTGTTTATATGAAGTAAATATAAGTATCTCAAAAGAATTGGATAGTTAGAGTTAAATAACTTAGGTGGACATTTATTACATACATTTTGATTATGGATATGATCTGTAAATAGGTTATTTTCCTCTCTCCTCTTTCTGCTACTGCTGGTAAATGTGCAGAATACCACAGTTAATTTCTGACAGCTATGCACGGTCATGCCTCAAGAAATCAGCATGCAAAACTACGTAGTGCACTGAGAAAGGGAAGAGAAACCACTACCTTCCTCTATTCTGTTTCTGTTAATGCCAGACACCATTTGTGCTTTAGCTATGAAGAGCACTTCAGGATCCCACTTATTAGGTAAATGAAACTTTTCCCACTTTTTTCTGTAAAATAGGTTTAAAAAAAAATACCATTTCCTCTGCAAATCAATGTCAAAACCAAAATTAATTTCTTCTTAATTTTTTTTCTCTTTATTCTGATGAGAATTTCAATAATTTATTACTATTCGTCTTCATTATAAAATGAGTGAGAGCCTAGGGAAAATTGTTTCTCTGAAGTTAGATTTATATGTCATGCCAGGAGAATATGCCTTGCTATCTTGGTCCTACAGATGTGAAGAGGTACTAAAACGCTGCATGCATTTCAATAATAGAGTTAATCTAGGCATTAGTCACTAAGCAAAAAATATTGTAAGGTAAATTTATAATCAAATCACTCAAGCTTTCCTTTTTACACATTTTATCTATTTCTGAAGTTCTATACTGAAGTTCTGAAATATTGAATTACTGTTATAGAACCATTCTGTTTACCTGTTCATATTTATTTATGTATGTATATTTACTGGTTTATTGCTTAAAGTAGGAGAGTTCTTTTTTAGCCTTTTTCCCTACCATGCTGGCAGTCTCCAGCATCTATACCTCCAGTCTGGAAGGCAAAATTCAGAGGTGAATTGAATGAAGATTATCATGGTTTATTCAAAACTGTGCTAAGTGGTATAAGTAATAATTTCAGATAGGTGGAACTATATGACTGCATATTAATACAATTTAGTGGTCTCCAACAGATGTATCTGTTCAAAATTGATTCTCTTGAAGAATTATCTGCAATAGCAAATATTCTCTGCTTGATTTTCAGAATAATATTTAGAAACACATTTTTCATATAGATCAAGTGGGAAGTGAAATTATGCAGATGTTTCCTTTGATTCTGTTATTCATTGACGCAGAAATATTACAGAAATCTCAAAGGATATTTTGAGGGACACTTTGAATGCTGTAGATGCTATCAGCTTGACATGATGACACGTTTACAAGACTTCCTACAGGGACTTAGCTAATTTGAGATATAATTACAAAGATTCATTTAACTGATTGTGTCCAATTATCATCAGAAGCAGAAAGTGGAATCTTTCTTACAGTGCAATTAATGACAACTACTTTATTATTTGGTTTAAATTATTTTTTCTAACTGCAGCATCTCTAAGAATACTCAAGGATTTCTTTTCAGTTCCATTCTCAATCTTTATCCTAGTAAAACAAGAAGTGAGTATAATTATGCTATTATCTGCATCAAGAAGAAATTTTTATGGCAACAACTTAGAATATTGTCCCATGTACTTTATGCAATGACAGGATTTCACTCAAAAGGTAAGGGGCATTTCTGTATCACAAAGAACACAATGAAAATATAATGGAATGTTGCTGCTGTGGAAACATTTATGTAGTTCAAATAGAATTAAAATATGTCTAGATACAGTTAGAAACAAGCTTGTAGATGTGAATTTTATTACCAAAGATGGATTTCATAACAAACTTATAATTTTTTTTGGCAATACCTGATAACAATCTTGTGAAAAATATTTAGAAAATGCATCTGTGTGTATTTGAAAATGCAATTATGCTTAATTCAGCGTTCATGATAGAGAGCATTGAGTTAGTAGACATAATCCCAGGGGTAAAGCTAAGCTATTGTGTAGATTTTGCAAGACTTGCTCAGGACTGTTTGTTTTTGTTGTATGTAGGTTCTGCTCTTACTAAACTGTAAATCAGAAGCATCTCTTCTTAATGAAAGGATATGATACTGATTTGCCACAGGTGAGGCCCCAACCTTGCACATGTCAGTTAAGGCGAATAATGAAGATGAAACATGCTCAAGTTCAGCTTCTTACATTTTAAGAGAAAAGAAAGCATCAAGGCAAAAATTGCCTTAGTGCATTAAAATATTTTGTCCAGTCATGTGAGACGCTCTTTAGTCTTTGCCTTTTCCAGCTACTTGCAAACTGTATGAGACAAACTATACAGAAGGCTGCGTTAAGGGATTTTGTGTTTACATTCTCATTGGCTCCCCGTGGCATTCACCCACACATCAGTTATTGAATGATTTGGAGAGGGGAATATAAGGATTAACCTAGAGGGAAAAAGATGGTGCTTTTTCGTATTGGCTGGTTCACCCTAGTGGTTTTTTTCTTCATTTTGTTCCTTAATGTCTGGGTGGAAATGGGAGCAATGGACATGATACTGATTAACTGATAGGACTGTATGAACTGAAAAAAATAGCTAGTGCAGTTGGAGCTGTTAGCAGCCTTCAGCCAGTTCATAGCTCTTTTATGAAGTGTCCTGGTATTTTGGATTCTGACACAGTGCCTCTTGTGCTAAACTTGTTTTCCTTCTTTTATTTATTTTTTTCCTTCTCTGGGCTAGCAGGGATAAGGGATGCTGTGTCACGTAGCAGTAATAACAGTCCGCAATCAAAACTCAAACAATCCCAGGACTGGCTGTTAATAGGAGTCTCTCAGGAATAGTTGTTTAATGCAGGTCAGGCTGTCAGTCACTGCAGGAGAGGGAAGTAATTTATTCATGTAAGAACAATCTTACATATGATTGGATAAAAATAATAATAAAAATACTGTGTTCTGGAATAGGATATAAACTGATTTTCTCTTTGCTCATTTCAAAGCTGTAGCTGGCAAAGACAAACACTCTTTATTTTTGATATCTGAGGTTGATTTCTACATCTGAGCTAACTGTCTAAATTTCTGGTATTGTCAAGTGTGAGACGGTAACACGCCTCGGGTGCCACTCTTTAATAATATAAAAGCCATTCCCAAGATCCTTCTGTTGATCCAGTTTGATTTCTAAGATGTTTAGCTGATTGCTTTTGTAAATAGTTATGGTCAAGTGAGAACTCTTGTTTGCTTAATGAATCAGGCTCTAATACACTCAACAATTTGTTTTCCTCTCAAAGAAGAGCATCTTCTGCCTTGTTACTCAGGTTTCTAGGTATTGACCTAGTCTTGCAAGAATTCAGCCACGCATATAGGGTTTTTTTAGATAACATCGTAAGTTTTTATCATTGCAAAGGTTTAAAGATGAGTGGAGAGGTGAATAGTAGCGAGATCTATTGGCAGCATTACACTTTGCAGGTAATAGAGGAAGGTCTAGAATGTGAGAGTTTCTCTTTTTGAAGAAAACCCATATTGTTCATTAATAAATGAAGTTATTCACCAAGTGCTTTATTTTATATTTTTTAAACCTAGCATGCTTTAGTTTAGACTTGAACGAGTAATTTACAAAGTGATAGAAGAATGCGACTCAGAAGAAATCACTGAAGGGAAGAAATTGCCCCCTGTGCAATCCAGGCAAACTTAAAAGTTGGAGTAGATTGCCCAAGATAATGTGGTATCTCCAGACTAAGTTTGGAAGAAATCCAAAGGTATGAAAACAGTCTCACCAGTCCAGCATTTCATTCATCATCACGAGGTAAAACAAGTTTGAAAATGTAGTTTAACAAACAGCTGATAGAATAATATTCACAGATTGCACTACTTTCTATTTGGGAGTGTGCTCTTGACATATAATGGAAATAATTTCCAACAGGATTGGCATTATTTGTCAACTTTGCAAATTACTGCATTATTTTAATACATTCCCCACTTAATCTGTATTTTCTTCCTTTAATGTACAGACTAAATCTGCTCTTAGAGCATGTCTTCTGGTTTTGATATAAAAAGATTTTTTTTTCTCATCCTCTCATGCTTGTATTTGTGGACTATATCAAATGGCCTATTACAAGAGGAGGGCAAAGATGGGGAGTTTCTGTGTGTGTATGTAAGCAGATCCTGACTACACAGTTGGTTTATACTGTTGTAAAAAAGAATAAAGTTGCAGAATCCAGCTCAGAGGAAAATGGTGAAGATTTTCCTGATCGGATTTTGCTTGCAAATATTGTAACTTTCTACCTTCCTCTGCATTCTTGCTCAATCAAGTTAATTTACCAGCAGCAAGAGATGGGACTTCTCTGCAGTTTCGCACTGCACTTTCCATTAAGTAACAAGATTATACCGTGAATGTCTCTGAACAAGTTCAAGTTGAGATTAAAGTCTCATGATTATATGCCACAGCTTAAGTCCTCATCATAATTGAGGTGTAATGGTGGCTTATATCTGAAAGGGATGGTTTTAATGGCCTTCTCTTGTTCTCCTTTGACTCAAAATTATTTACGCAAGCAGCAAGCTAGAGCAAAATGTAGTTCCTAAAGAAATGGTCTTTGATAAAGCGAAAAGCACAGTTATCTTTCTTGTTGCACCTTCAGAGACAACTTGGGCTGTAGCATAACAAAATAAAGCTACATTAAAGATAGAAATACAGAAGTGTAAAAATAAGTTAAAAATTCCTGTAAAACTTTTAGCAGCATAAATACTGACAGAGAGAGACCTATATGCAGTTAGCAGTAGGTGAGAGCTTACAGAAAAGTCTTTCATAACTGCAATGAATTTTCCTTGGTAGGTCACCCAAGTACAAGAAAGAGCAGTAAATCATTGTGGAATATTAGGATTGTATGCCTTTTTTCAGAGAAAGCTGCAGAATATAATTGGGAAATATCAATTGGAATACAACAGTTTGCAATAGCAAATGGTTAATGTGAAATATTGTCAGTTATCACGACTGTTATCAGCTTTTAAAATGTTTTGATTAGGAAAAAATAAAATTACTTATTTTGACTTGCATCAGAGTTGATTAGTTTTAACCACTCAGGAGAAAATATTAAAATAATAAAACGATCTCTTTTGCACATTAAATCATTATGGTTTATGTAACTGTAAAGGAAAACAGACCACTGACTCACAGCACTTTTCAAAACCTGACCTCTTTGCTGACTGGAGTTCCAGTTAAAAATTAATTGTCTTAGGAGCTGTTCATTTTCCTTGTGTTTCTTGGCACTCCCTTATGGCTGACAATATACTGACCCATTTTTATATAAATATGTACATTACAATAGTAGCTACAAATCCCAACCACAGAACCCACTACAAAGGATCACCTGTGTGACTGGGACACTGAACTGGGTTCTGTTCCAGGTAACACAGTGAATGCATGTGATGAACTCGGGGAGCAGAGAACCTTAGTGAGAATGTAATTGTCTACATAAATGGGACAAGCATGGAGCGGGGCTCGTCTCGGGTACGAAGTTTCTTCCATGTTTTCTTGTAACTGTTGTGTAATGTGATTGTTTCGCTCTTCTTTCTTGCTTCATTTAATGTTAGTTGAAGTCTTCACCTTGGTTTGAATAGGAGCTAAGTTGCCCACCTCTTTTTTTTTTTTATGTCAATTCATGTATTTTAAAAAGTAAGGGTAATCATCAGCACATTAAAAGCTATAGAATTAACAAATTATATTGTTAGAATTGAGCAATATTAGCACAGGTTTTGTCAAAAGTAACCCTTAATATTGTCTGATTTCCTTCTAATGTTGTTGCCAGTTATGTCTATTCATGATGTCTTTTTCCTAAACCTAATTTTAAAAGGGCAGTTTTACATTTTGCACTACTTGACCTCAGCCAACATTTTTCTTTGTTATTATGCCAATTGAAGCAAAATCGATCAAATTATTTGGATTTATTTCCTTTGGACAGCATAGTAGTAATGATATTAATCAATCACTGTCCTGAGAGATATAATTCTAGTCAAATTCTAGTATTTTTCTATTTAAAAATATATCAATATTATTGCTGATATTTTCTGTATGTTGTCCAGATCTCATAGTTTCTATGTGCTTGGCAGCATGTGATGCCTTGCTTGATATTGCTTGTAATCATGAATTCTTTTCAGTATCATTTCAGTATATCTGCCAACACATGGCCACACGAGGCATGTAGCTGAGTGGTCTTTTCTGAGATCCCTCCTCCTTGCAAGGCCATTCACTAAAATAAGAAGTCATACTTGGTGCTCAGAAGCAACCACCTGCCTTTTTGAGTAAACCTTTTCCTTTTGTGTCAACTGAAAGTCATAAGATGCTCCCAGCTCCTGGGCAGCTGGAGGAGAAGGTGATCAGAAGTCACAGACCTCCGTGAAACAAGACGCTGCTGGACTGCTGGTAAAAATAATAGGCGGTGTATGTAGATTTGACATAAAAAAATAACATGCAACATATCCACTTCTCTGCATAAAGATTTTGGTAGGCATTTTAGGATATTTCCATCTTTTTAAAAACATGACTAAAAAAACAAAAGCCATGATTTCCATTCTATGACAGTTACTATACAATCTCATAAAAAGCTTGCAACAAGGAAGTGACAAAAAGAACAGAAGTGTTTGGCTTTCTGCTTTTTTCACTGTTCCAAAGCAGCTCTGGTAAAATATTTGAAGGATGTGCTGTCTGTTTATAGTGCCACTTACTCATTAAAGAAAGTAGCTTCTGCAGGCAGTGTAAAAGATAAAAGGCAATGAACTTTCTCCCTGTTACACCTGCTCCTGTTACCATTGTGGCAGAATAGTAAGTGAAAAAAATAACAGTAAGAGCAATGGGAGAATATAGAATGATAGTGATTTTTTTGACTTTTGTATTTGAGAATAACTGATCTTATGTCACCTAAATCATATTCATTCAAAACCTACCTCATACTTAATCCTTAGACTAATTTTGCAAGGGTAAGTGATGAATTATGAGTTCCTTTGATATATGAGGAAATGAGCTAGCAAAGATTTGAATGATCTGAACCTGTTATTCCATAAATCAGAATGTGGCCTTCTGAAACCTAGACCTTTCTTTGTCACTGCCATGAGTATCTGGCAGTGCAGAACCTACTATGTGCTGCTTAGCTGAGTGTATGCTGTGATTTGAAGATTGATAACTGAGAGGATTTTTTTTTGAGAAATTAAGCATTCTTGGGAACTGCTGGTTAGATGTAATCAATACCATGCAAGTGGTAGGCATAAGGCAGGGCAGGACCCTGGCAGTGGTAGTGCTGCATGGGGCGCGCTCCTGCAAACGGCGTGGGGTGAAGCGGCCTATTTGTGGGAGGTAGTGCCCAGCGAGGCAGAGCTGCTAATGCTCGGCCCAGGAAGCTTGCTGAGGCCTGGGTTTTGTTCTCTCCAAGGCTAGAGGTCAGGAAGGTGATAATGGCTTTCTTATTGCCATGATTTATTTCAGCCACCTTAGAGGACCAGGGCAGTTTCCACCAGTTTCTGTTGTATAGATGGTGTGTGCCTCAAAGGAGCATACAGAATTGTATTAGAAACTTAGGAGGTACATATAAATATCTAGATCTGCTGTAGTGTGGCCCTACTTATATTCCTGCTAATAAGGGCTTTTAAATTAGCTTTTAAAGAAGAGATTATTAAAGAATGTTATGAGAAGTGAAAGCATAACTTCAGACCAGAGTGGTCAGAAAGAGCTCTGGCACACTTCTGCATGGAAAAGGTTCTCTTCACATCCCATCTTATATCCTGTATTCTGCTGGAAATGCAGACAGGTTTTTTTTTGTTTGTTTTTAATGTACAGGTAAGAGTAATTGTATCTGTGATGAAAGAGAGAGGGTTTTGTGCAAATTCCTGTTGTCTGAGCAGAGCTGAAGAAAAGCTAGAGCAACACGGTTTGTAGAAGAGCTCCCTGCCTCAGCACAGAAGCTAAGAGGCATGTGGCTGAGAGAGGCAGGAGAATCTCACAAACCTGAACTTTGTTTCTCTTATTTGGTTTATTCAAAGCAAAGCATCTGACCTGTAGTTGCAGCAGTGTGTTCATAGGAATACCTAGAATGGGATAGCTTTTCCTGTTGCACACAGTCTGATAGCCATGGGTGCCACATGTGCTGCAAGCTGCCCTTTGATTAGTGCTGGCTACTGGTAGAAATTCCTAACCTTTCCCCACTGCCTTTACTTCATTAGCAGTTCTTTAAACATGTTTATAATGTGATGACTCTGTCCCTGGTTATCAAAGACATGTTAGTTTTCCAGGACTAAGGAGCGGGCAGGATATTTTCTACAAGTCAGTTTGAGACCAGCTTTCACTATAAATCAAGTTGAAAATAAACTTGAAGTTAAAATAAGCACAGCTATAGGAACATTAGACCTCAAATATTAAGAAAAAGCCTGTGCTTTACATGCATTTACTTCATATATAGCTAGCTCTGAAGCTTCTCTATGTCCTTTTTGGGGATCCACTGGATCAATTGATGCGCTCTCCTGGAGCTCTTGAAAGAGGATACTGACTATTACAGCATTATTACAGAACACTCATTTTTTAGGTTTTATCCAGAGTTGTCCTTGTGTTTAGCTTATAGTCCACCTTCATCTGACTAGGCTCTGCAAACAAGTGGGAAGCCTTTCATCCTGCCCAAATCAAGCCTGTGCTTGGAGCTTTCACCTGTGCTGCGATGGAGCCCTGGCAGCTTTGGTACTTAGCAGCTCCTTCCAGAAAAGACGAGGATGCCCAGTATTAATATGCAGAATACAGCTTCCCTACAAGTTAAAGTCTTATTTTTCTGTGTACCTGTTTTAACTTACTAGTCATACCACATAATTATGTTAACTGAAATTAATGCATGTTGCTCACTGCTGGCTCTTGATTGAGATCAGACCAGATGGTAATTAATTAAACTGAGAGAAAGATAGATTGGGGAACATCCACTTTCAGCCCTGCCTTTGCAGCTGACTGCAACAGCGCTTTTTGTAAATTCTACTGTATTAAACGGGCAAGTCAACTGAAAGATGCTGCTGTTGATAGCAGTTCTTCCTCTGAGGGCTTGTTTGGAGCACTTTGCAAACACTAATTAAAGACTCACAGGAGTGCATTTCTCTCAGTGAGATGATACTGTTGTCTCTGCTTCCGTGGGTGAAAGAATCCATGCAGAGGCTTGTTTCACTGCAGAGGAAGGCAGTGTAGAACTGAGACTCAGTGAGCTCTTAGGTCTCAGGACTGCACTCAGATCCCACTGTACAGTGTATGTCCAGTGAAAATGCAGATGTGCATAGCAAGACATCAGATCATGGGGGCTTTTTTAACTTAAAATATGCCATCTGCTCACAAAAACAGCATTTCTGAGTGAGAACACTTGCTTAGAGTCCTAACAGTATTTTAATTTCAGAATCTCAGAATCTCTCACTAGCAAATACCAAACAAAACTTGTTTATCTTAGCTTCTTTCTTGTTGCTCTTTTCCCTCTATAGGCATTTTTACAACCAGGCTCAACGTATTTCAAAGGATTCATGACTTTGCCAAATGCGAGTCTGAGATTGTAAAGTCCAGAGCCAATCTCACTTTTAATCTTTTAATATATAACTTTATAACAAATTGACTTTTAAGTATCTTTTTTTTTTTCTGGCAAAATGGCTTAATGGCAATTTCTACCTGCACTGGTAATCATCCTTGCCTGTTGTTTGTCTAAGTTAC
>JAUBOD010000033.1:431965-444914 GCA_032353885.1 Nothura maculosa | reverse complement strand
CTCAGTGCTTTACACTCCAAGTTTAATGCTGGTCAGTCTTGCTGAGGAACATGCATTGACGACATTGACATGGAGTACAAAGGTGCAATAAATCTGAATTTGAAGTTTGTTTATACTGACTTATCTGATGTTAGCTTATTGCTCTTGAGCAACCCCAAATTATAAATGTTTTTCATCTTTTCAGAGAAAAATATTAATTGTTGAAGTATTCTGCTTTTGAGGAAAGTCAAGAAAGAGACAATTTGATGGCAGGGAATGAAATTGCAGCAGCTGCAAATTAGGAGCAGAAAATTGCAAAATCCTGTGTCAGACTATTGCTCTTTTGAAATGCAGATAAGATCGGTGTTTGGGGAACTACTGAAGTGATTTTAATGCTTTCTCGAGCCGCTCTTCAAGCAGGCTGATCTAGAAAATAATAATTCTTCATACTATGTACTGATTCCCTCTTATGATGACCAAGTATTACTTGTTGCCAGCAGATCTCTTCTGATGTAAAATAACTTACATAGTCAGGCCTACAGGAAAGCAACATGCAGAAGCGATCAGTGGTCTCTGAGCTAGTATTTGCAGCACTTTCCCAAGGAGTTTGCTCACTGGCCATGGCATTGGAGACAAAAGTGTGTCAAGTCTTGTAGTTCCTTTGTAAGGAGGATCTAGCATTTGTACTGGACAAGTGCAAATACTACGTGTATGTCCTCAGAAAACACCCACCAGGCACTCAACACTCCTTGTCCAGTGCATGGCAGTTTATGCAGAACTTAGCATATTTCCAGGGCCTTGGGAAGCTGCTGTGGCTCTTGTCTCATTGTGAAACCCTCTGCTGAAGTGCAGAGAGCTGCATCTTTTTGACAGGAGTGAATGAAAAAAACAAGATTTCTTCCTTGTTTCATCTGTGTGTGTTTTTATGAACTCCTTTACAAACTAGGAGATAAATGCTGAAGTGTGACATCCTATTGCTGAAGTGATAGCTCTATTTCTTAATTGATTGATCCTATATCTTGTATGTAAATATCCAACAGTTTAAATGAAAGCTTACTGTGTCAAGACATGGACTTGATACATCTCATAATGGCTTACCTGAAGCCATGAGAACACTTGCAGGTTATTTCTGTAATGTAGAACTCGCTGACATCAAGGGTGATGGGGGGAAGGGAGCGAGAGGCTTTGATTTCCCTGCTTCAGTGCATTCAATTTTGGATGGCTCAGAAAAATCATGATATTCATCTTGCTTCTCTCCCTCACCTGAACTATTTCATTATAGGGTAAGGAACGAGAAGAAAAAATAATTACCTGAAGTTAGCTGTCAGCACAGAAAAAAACTTCCTGTTGCATTTAGCACAATGATTATTAATGCACAGCACAGCTTTCAGTTGGAAACTGAGTTGGGGGTTTTCATATTGCAAGCATGCATCATGTTTTTCTGTTTCCATATGCCTCGGGTCATGTTCATTGGGAACGCTGCCCGGGTATATGGCACCTCAGTAGTCAAAAAAGAGCTCCCTAGTGGTGTAGTAGTATTTAAAGCATTATGTTTTTATTGAAGAGAGGAACTGTTCTATAACATAGAAATCCTATAATCTAGCTCTAAGTAGTTCCTTCCAAGTAGTAGTAATAGGAATCATACGTTGAACACAAGACTTTTTATGATGGAGGCGGGGGGAGAGGGGAACATACTTGATGGGAGCCCCTTGGGTTGTATAGTCTCTTGCAACGGGAGCAAACCTTATGACTGTGATATACCTAAACACTAGACTTCTGTAATGCTTTCGATAATGACAGGGTAATTCAAACCTTCTTTGAAAGCAGTAGTCGTACATAAGCTGTGAGCACTCCTTAGCTGTAAGGGCATCTGTCTTCTGGGAACTAGCCAGAGCTTGGATACTTTATTCAGAAGACTGTTAGATCTTCAGGAAGAGCGCCAGCGTAGGCCGCACATGGTTCCATTAGCCACGTGTTCTTGATGTGTGCTTTGGTTTTGAGTGTTTGCTCATTTCCAGTGCAGTTGCGTTGATGGATTCCAGGATGCTAGTGCAAGCATCTGAGCTGTTATTCAGAGGTCAAGAGCCTCCAGGTGCTGGGAGAGCGTCCTTCCAAACTTTCCTAGAATAGGAAATTCTCTCTTGCGTATTGTTTTCTTTGCACTTTAGCCTAAACAACCATCACAAACATTTGAGAGGTTGTCAGCTGCCCTCTTTCATTCCCCCTCCCTCCCTTATCTCTCTCCTTTTTGCTGAATGACTTCCTAAGCAGCAGCTGTTCCATGCTAGTCATTTTGCCTTCCCTCTTGTCCTGCCTGTCTTGATGCTGGACGTTTATAGATGCAAAGCAGTTCTCGGAAATGTCCAAGCCATCAGGAAGTCTAGCTTAGAACTATTTTGCACTTAGTCATATTTTTGCTTTTTAATTTAATGAAGAATTAGATGCCAGTGAAAAGGACATAGCAATTTCATGGGAGAAAAGGAAACTGAAATAAGTGTTCTGCGACACAGATGCAGGAGGGTGATCTTTAGACTCTGATTTCCCAGTGGCTTAAGTTTACAGCATTTCCATTCCAGGAACCTTATTATAGAAGTGCAGGTCTTGTTTTTTCCATCTCAGCAGCTGTCAGGAAAGGTTGCACAGTTTCATGGTGTTCCTCTGCCTGTCCCCTGAGAGTTGCATCTATGCCCTTTATGGCACCTTCCAAGCTGCTAGGAATGTAACTTCTGATAACCCTAATTTGTACTTATATGAAGGCTAGTCATCTATTATAAAAGCTTTCTATGGTATTTTGTCAAAAAGGTCCTTTTTATTGTTTTTCCACCAAAATAACTGCTTTTCATGGCTTTTATTTTTACTGTTATATTTCTTCTGCACATGGAATTGCCTTACTAGAAGCTGTGTAATAATGAAAAGGAAATGAACATGCTTCCTTTGCTGTGTTTTAAGCTTCTTTAGAATATAAAATGGTATAATTTAAACCAAGCTATAATTCTTGTGCTTTATTTGAAAGCAGTCATGACTCTTTACAGCACACTGCAAACGCAGAGGCTATAGGTAGGACTGATGGTTCCTGCAGTCCCTGTAGAGGTTAGTAACTGACCTCCCACCTTGAAGCTGTTAGCTTAATCTTCATTGAAAAATTGGATTTGTAGGTGAACCAACATAGCAGAAGAGCCTAAAGATCCAGCATCATTTTTTGGCTTAGTTGCACAAGTTTGAACACAAGAGGAAAAGAAAGAAGTTGTAAGGAGTGGGAGCACAAGTTAGGGCTGATAGGATAATAAAGGAAGTGACAGTGGGTCATTTCCAGATGTAAAAGAAATAATTCAAAACTGTACGTGGTCAAGTGTTTGCTGAGAAGGCTGGGAGCTCATTGCTATGAGATATCCCAGAGCTTGTCAAGTGGAGTCTTGAAATGCATGTAATCAGTGTTGTGGGAATGCCTAGGAAGTTACAGATGCATAAAGTCTAACTCAAAAAAAAAAAGCTGTGCAAGTTCAAGAATTTCATGTGAGGCACTTGATAATGTAATTTTTTGTGTAACTATCCAGTGCTCTTCAATACATCAGGGCAATTTCTGTTCTTATTCCATGTTAATAGGTGGAAGAGATTGTATTAAGCAAGAGAATGAGGTCTGAATGATGCTGTATATTTTTCAAAGAGGAAATCAGGTATTTTGTTACGTAGGTCACAACATTGAGGTGACTTTTATGTTAGTTTGAGTCGGATTGAATTAGTTCCTTGATATTTTTTCACTTGCTGGAAATTGCATAGAATCTTGAAAAGCAAAGGATAACTGAATTATAATTATTGATGGTACATTTGTGTATGCCTAGTATATCTTCAATTGCACTTAAAAGCTGGAGTACTGCTTGAAATAGGACACTTAGATTTGATGAATGATATGTGATGATGTACCTGAGCAAATTGCTTGTCATGCTTCAAACCCACTTGAAGGGGTTGGTTATTCCTGCTGCTGGCTTGTAGCTTCAGGTGATAAAAGGGTCAGTACTTAGAAGTGTGCATCAGTCACCCTCAATCAAGAAATCTCACAGTGCTCTTTTGTCATTGCAGTTGAAAGGTATTGCTGCAGACCAAGAGGGATATAGGAACCTATGGGATTTGGAGAAGGAAATATCACGTTGCAAGGACTTAAAGAAGGCTCTAAGTGTATCGACTAAAAGCTCCAGTTGCAGCATTACTGTCTAATCATCTTCTGAATAGACAGTTCTGTTTTCCAAAACTTGCTTTATATTTTTTCCAAGCACGTGGCAGTCTACAAATACATATGCCCACTATTTATCTGTAAAAGTAGACTGAGCATAAAGTTTGAGCAGCATTTCTTTGACTTGCTGTAGGCTGTGCCTAAGCCTTCCCAGAGTGCCATGGCAATGGCAGGGACAGTGGTGTGTTGCATATGACAGCAGGTCATAAAATGCCCTTCATGAGCCCAACCCCTCGTTTCCTCATGTGTTTTGGGATACCAAATTGTTGTTCCTGCAAATTTACTTCTCTCTCTTTAGCATGATGGGAGATAGTCTTCAAAGCTGTATTAGCTACTATGTTTCAGAGAAGATTGTCCTAAAACATTGCTAGTAGGAAAGCACAAGGAAGACAGGCTTCTTCAGCAAAGATGCATGTTGTGGCTTTTGAGTATTATGCCTAAGTACTCAACTGTCTGTTTACCAAGAAAGTTCCTTCTGCTCTTTCTGGATGGCACTTCTTGCCTTGTCTTCACAGGGCTAAGCTCAGAGCTAGCGCTGAGGGGAATATTGCTCAGTAATCTCTGAGGTTCACCCATTAAAGAAGGGTTTGTTGCTTCCACAGCCTGTCTCATCCCATGCCACGGATGCTTGTCACTATTCCTCTTCTTCCTTAGCATCGTAGTGAGGCACTTAGAGTAGTGACCACAGACATGAAAAGCCAGTTGTAGCTTCATTATTGTTCAGAAAGCAGTAGAGTCTCTGTGCTTGTGGAATAAATCAAGGCAATGAATATAAAACAGGAATTTATGCAGGCAAGAAAGGTTATGCGTTATTTAATACAAATCAGTAGGTCAGATCTGTAGCTGTTCAGCCAGTTTCTAGAAATGAACCACTAAATTCCATCATCCATTTCAATATTTTGAAACTCAATACTAATTAGGGAGCCTTAGCAGGCAAAGTAGCAACGGAGAAAGGCAGATATTTAAAAGTGCCCCTAGAGAGAAAAATAATCTAGAAACACTTGTTTTGGAGACATTTTATTTAGCTGTTTCTGATACAACCCTGTGCCAAATATTTGTATCCATTATATCTATAATATGTATGCAAGGATTATTAAGCACTAGCAAGTTCTTCACAGTAACTTAGCAATTCACTGCCTTTCTCAGCCCTCCTTTATCCGAGATACAGCATAGGGAACGGTGTGCACACGCATGATAACCTGTTGCGATCCAAAATGGGTTTGCGTCACTGCCCACTGGTGATTACAGAAACCATGTGAGGTAAATGTGCCACCCTCCAGGGCCTTGCGTAGTGTGGACTGCGAAGAGCAACAAAACAGCTTTTCTGCAGAGCAGCGGTGGTCAGGCGTACCTGGTTCACCGAGTCCTGTCACAGAGCAGAGTAAATAACAGTTGATTATTACACCCACAGTTAGAGTAATTGTAGAATCATTATGGTTGGAAAAGACCTTCAAGACTGAGTCCCTCTTTCAGCTGAGAAGATAAGGCTTTCTAACTGCTGTAATGCTTGTGGCTGCTTGTGTTCTGTTAACCAGGTAGCTTATTAGAGCACTTCATAGAAACGTAAATACTGGAGCTCTAAATGAGCTTGGTGTTGATGCTGTGAGCAATCCAGCTACATTGACAGGGTGCCCAGGCTCTCAGCAGGGTAAGTTGGCCATGTCACCATGCTGGTGAGTGGGCTCATTTAGATGTGGCATATAGGCATGGACATTGGATTGGAATCACTAGTCAGAAATTCCCAAATAACTCAGATATGCATGCTTTTATTTCATAACTTTTGCTGTTACTCCATTTTGATTTATAATTAGGAAGTTAGCTAAACTGCCAGAATAAAGTGCTCTTATTCTGTAATGCTGTTTTGTACATACAGATCAGTGAGAAATAAGTGTTGTCCTTTAAAATTGCACTGGATGTTATTCTGACAGTTTTAAATATAGATCAGCCTCTATCATTCAGAAACTCTGGATAAAATCATTAAAGTTTTGAAGGGCAAAAGCTTCAAATCAAAGAATTTTAAGGTGAGCAAAAATTTTGACATAATTGAGAATAAGCTATGGAGCTCCATGCTGCAGGATGTTATGGGTGATGCAAGATCTTCATTGGGACCGTTTTCAGTTTGTAACTGGTTCTCCTAGTCTGGGCATCTATGAGCAAGCATAGTTCCTGCTTTCTACTTCAGAGAGGTATTTGTTCTCAAATTTGAATCGTTTTCCTTTTGCTTCAGTTTGTCTTCTGCAAACACACATATCCCTTGTTTTGGATGGGTTTATTAATCTAAGCTCATGAAATGGGTGACTTTCTCTTGTGCTTCATTAAGCATCACAATATCACTCATCTCATACGTCACTTATGACTTGCTATTTATTGTAAAATAATATTGTGAGCAATGTGCTGTATCACCTGAAGTAGAAGAAATCTATGCTAAGCATAGAGGCATTTGGCAGATGGCTCTTGTCATTAGCCTAAGTCATAACCCAGTGCCTGCACTAGGATAATGTGTTTATCAAGTGCACAAGACCTCTTAAGCAGAAGGGAAGCTAAATTGCACACAAGCAACTAGACTTGCAGGGCTGCCAGCTAAGAGACCTCTACAGCCAGCTCTGTTGCCAGGAAACAGCTCTTCTCCAAATTTTGGTGTCTGCCTCTGCTTTTTGCCTCACTGCCAGTTTCTTTTTTTCTGCTGTGCCCTGTAGTTTCACTTGGTAAAACCTCTAGTCAGATGGTGGTTGCCCACAAGAACTGTGCTTGTCTGACAGAAAACACCTCCAATCAAATGCAAAATCTAAAAGTGAGGAGGCGGACATTACTGCAGTGTCCCCTCTGATCCTTGTTCTTAGAACAACCTTATCTTTGACTGAAAATATATGCACAGTTTCTTTTGGATGAAAGCTTTGCGGGTGCACCTGCCTGTTGCTCAGGACAACTAATAAGTTGCCTTGGGTCTTTTGTTGTGGCTGGCGCCAGTGGGGTTCACTATCATTACGTGGGAGAGAGACAGGAAACACGCTGGGTGGCTGGGAGTAAAATGAGGAAAACAGCCTCATAGAGCCTGGGGACCCTGCCTGTGACATGCGACTTGCCCAGAGGCTTTTGGATCTGAATTTACTGTGAGCCTTGTTTGGAGTGTTCTGCTTGATAATGCATGTCCTTAAATGTTAGCTCTTGCAAAGATTTACTTAAGTATTTAAAGTATTGACAGTGAAATGTTAATCATCTTCTGTGTACTTCATGATTGCATACGAGCTGGGACAAGCTGTTGCATGTACAAATCAAAGTTACACCTATAACTAGATGATCCCAAGTGTACTGCAAGCTGTGCTCTTTCAGCTACCATTGTAAGTTTAAATTGAGCAGAAACAAATAATAAAGAAAAGGAGTTTTGAGGGGCAGGGGGAGAAAGCAAGCTATTCAGAACTGCTGCCAAGCTCATCCATGCAGGAAGCTGTAAGTACAGATGGGATATAGGTGTTGGGCAAATACATAGGGGATCTGAAAACCAAGCGCAAAGCCTTGCGGGTTGAAGTTAGCCTGCACTGTTTGTTTTCTGACTGACTGGGAAAAGCTTTTCCCCGGAAATGTTAAACAGACCTCACTGCCATTAGGTTATCTGCTTAGCTCCGTAATAGCAATTCTACATTCAGAAGGGATGGCCTTGACATTTGGGGATGAAGAGAGTCAACAGAGATGAATGATGAGGTGTTTTCCACACAGCCAGCGTGGCCAAGAGAGGAAGTGTTTTTGCAGGGCCCTTGTACTCCGGAGCAGCCCAAGAGGCTGCCCTGCCAAAGCGATTGCCTGTGCAATCCATCATCGCGGCGAGGAGGCGAACGGGTGAACACAGGGTGAGGCAGTGGAGCTGCTGCACATCAGTCATTGTCAAAGTAAGATACTGAGCTATGAAATGCTTCCAGAGAGCTAATGTATTCCCCTCTCCTAGCAGCCCATAAATCTCTAATTTTGCTTGAGAGATCTAGTTGTTGCCAAGTGGTAAAGGTCTCTTTCAGAAACACTAACTGCTTTCCAATACTGATGGCTTGAGCCCCCAAAAGCTAAAAGGGTTTTTTGAGTTCAGATCACTCTTAGCAGTTCAGAGTAACCTCAAAGTACTGAGTTTAGGCTGGATACCCCAAATCTCAGCTGCAGTGGGCACTTGGCTACTAACCATTTGGTGATTTGAATAAATTCATGTCAATGGTAGGACTAAAGGTTCCTTAAGGATTAACTTAAGGTTCCTTATTTATATTGCATTCACATCTAAAAGCTTAAAAAGTGCCAATTACGTTGTACCTATAAATGGCATCAAGTACAGTAAGGGACTATCTGTCAAAGAATGTATTCTCATCAAAATAAAGTGAAGTAACATAAGGGTAGAAGCAGAAATGAAAGCTGAATGAAATGCAAGCAGGTAGCTACCCCTCACAGGCAAAGCTGATGTCTCAGTTGCCAGCCCCGTGCTTCACCTGTAGATTCAGTGAGCGTCACTGAAATCTCAAAGGGAAGGGAAAGCAACAGCCCCAGCCAAAAAGCAGTGCAGTAGCAAACCTTAACCCATCTGCCTTGGAGTTGACTAACTGCATTTATCCCCTTGAAGGCAAACGGGGAGGAAAGCAAGCAGCTGACAAGAGCCAGCTCGCCGCTTCAGAGGTGTGCTAGAGCAGTGTGCTCAGAGCGCAGCACAGCGGCTGCAGGAGCAGAGTACCAGGGTGCTTGTTGCTGCTGTGAATGCAGCTTGTCTGGCTTGGCTGTCATGCGTCAGGACTGGCACTGGCAGATAAGCAGCACCACATCTAATGAGCAGTTATAGCTGTGCTCTTCCCTCCCCATCCCCCTTCACAATGTTTATTATTCTGTTCAGCTGTGCTGCAGGAGCTGGCCTTGGAACTATGTAGCAGTGAACTAATATTCTCTGTTATTGAAAGAAATCTCAACAGCAAAAGAACTGGAGCTATTTTTTTCTATGGTACATATGGAGAAAACAGGAGTAAAATGTACTTCTAAATTTTAGGTCAAACTCAAACCAGAAAGATTTAGAAAGCATTTGAAAATGTGGATTGAAAATTGTGTCAGATCGATACGAACTAATGAAGGGTAGCATGCAACTAAAGCTAGAGTGAAAATAAAACTTCTTACCTAGGTTCTAAGTGAAAAGAGACTTCTCTTAATACCTCTGCTGGAAAAAAATAATCCATTTCTAATTAAAAAGAGCTAGAATGGGAGTATGTGATGTTATAGCAAATACCCACAGCTGAGGTATCATTAGACTTAATGCCACACAGGTAAGCTAAAGAGACGTACATGAAAACACTGTGAGTTACAGAACTAGAGAATAAAACTTGGCTTTGGAAAAGTGGCATATGTAAGATGTGTCACATATTGAATTATCATGGAAGTTGTGTGTTCTGCCTTCTTTTTAGCTTTTCTTACCTTGGAGTACTGAAGTGTTCAAGGAGAGGACAAGTTCTGGCACCCACATCTTCTAAAAACAGCTTCACAAAAGCACTCGTAAATTAGGCAGGCTCCAACTATCAGGATGTCATCACGTCATGTCACCACTGGTACCTGAGGGCACCAGAAAACTGGACTGTAGTCATTACACTTACCTGCATTTAGACCTCGTTGTTAATCAGAGAAAATGAAGCCCTCAATCTTATTTTATGGGAGGTGCATATATAAAAATTTCTCTTACAACAAATCCATATTCACATAACTTAGCCCTGTTTAATTATTACTTTCCTGGCTGAATACCTCTTCAGTCAGCAGAGACTGTTTATGAGATAATTCGGGCTTTTGGCATCCAATGTGACTACCAGATAAACTAGATTCTCAAGCAAAATTCTAGTTTATTCCAGTTTACTAGATTACTTAATATTTTATTCCAAAGTATTTCACAGTACTTGAGACATATTTCAGACAAAGTTTTTTTCTTCCTTTTTCCTGCTGCTCTTACTGTACTGTAACTGGGCACTGTAACTGTGATTTATTTTCCTGGTTTCAGAGGTTCAGTTGGTTGAGTTTTTTGAAGCAAATTGGTACAACTCCTTTGGCTTTGACTGATTTTGTTCTCTAAGTTTATGGATTAAATTTGAGATGCCTGTTCTGACACTTTTGAGTAAAACATTAGTAGGTTTGATGTTTTAGGTATTATTTTAGTAGGTAAAGCCATTTCTGCAGGAAAGTAATATTCAGAGACAGAAGGAGGGTCAAGAACTGACCTAAGGAGTTACTCAGCATGCAAAAAGGTGGAATTTACTAGGCCTGCCTTAAGTGGAGCCCGTTTGTTGGAATATGAAGTACAACTGAGAGCTTTTCAAACTGTTATATGTATCTCAGGCTTATTTGGCCAAATTACACAAGGATTTAGTGTTCTGCTCTTTCATCCGAGCGTTGCTGTACTTGAAGTAGCAGCAGAGGCGAGTGTTGTTGCTGCTCTCGCAGCAGAGGTGAGGGTTGTTCAGACAAGTGAGCTCCTGCAGGTCTCTGTGGAGTTCGGTCCAAGACATTGCTGTCCCTGACTGCCTGTCCCAAGATGTGAGTGTCCCCATGAGAAGGGAAGCAGCAGGACAAAGCCTTTGCTGTCCCAACACGCCTTGCTATTGGTAAGGCCAAGGGGTGGGTGGGCTTAGCTTCCCCTCTGCTGCCCCGAGGCCCCGCAGCTCCATGGAGCAGAAGGCTGGGGAGGCAGCCAGCTGCTGGCACCGCACTGCAGCACACGCACCCGCTTGGTGCACGCGCGTCTGAGCCTGGACACTGGATTGCCAGAGGTGTTAGCAACATCCCAGTGCTGCCCTGGTAGTTGAGAGGCCCAGCAGGAGCATTAACGTGCCAAAACTGAAGCAAAGCAGCAGACAGCGCTGTGTGAAGCCTGTCACGTGCTGCTAATAGCACTCAGCGCGGCAGTTGTCTCAGCAGCGTGTTATTACATGTCAGACATGCAAACGGGCTTCAGCGCGCCAGCAGGAAGCCAGCAGCCCCTGCCTGCGGGCTGTCAACGCTGGGCAGCAGGAACTGTGGCCTGCGACGAGCCCTGCAGCGTTCCTGGCTGCAGGATTCACCAGGGCTCCTCTCGGTTTGGCTGCAGTCGGAATCCCTCCCTCATTATCCCTCGCCCAAGTCTGCCTCCCCAATCCGGACTTACCAGATCTTGTTCCATGTTGAACAGGGAGCTCTCACAAACCAACCAAGCAATATCTTAAAGACAAAAGGGTTTTGCTTGTTTTGTTGTTTTTTTGTTGTTTTTTTCTGTTGAGAAGCCCTTCCATAGCCTCACCCTTCTGTGCTGAATATAGCTCTCTCAAGTCCAGTCCTATGGACTTGGAGTTCAGGATCTCAGTGTTTGATGGGGTAGAGGCTGAACTTGTGCTTCTAGACCTCAGGAAGATTTCTGGATGTATTGATGTTCCTGTTTCCACTTTGCAAAATGAATAGGCCTGTGTTGCACTCCCAAGCTGTTTTCTTAGACTAGGTACCCATCCATTTTAACTAGAAGAATGAAAAAGTGCAGAGTTTGGGCATTGTTGATAATTTATTGACTTGTTTCATGCTGTTCCTTTGGTTCTTCTCTCCAACTAAGTGAATTTAAGATAATTTCTGATTCAGTGCAATAGTTCAAGCAGGAGGGCTTGTGAATGAAAATATTTGACCTGTGTCCTTTATTTGGCACCTGAGAGTTGCTTCTGGATTTGGTGGGCTAGGACAAGCTGTATTCCCTACTTTGGAGAGCAGTTTGGTTCATGAAGTTTTATTCTCTGCAGACTGTTATTTGTGGGAATTAAAAAGATATAAAATATATAAGTATTTTATAGATAGCTAGATTATTTTTCCTCTCTTCCTCATTATCCAGCCTTCTGGGTGGTTCAGCATGGCCTTTGCTATTTCAGCCTTTAGCAGAGGTCCCAGAGCTCTCAAGAATTGATTTGTGAAATGAAAAACAAATCAAGGTAAACAGAGAAAAACGTTCCAGAAAATAGTCTGCTTTGAAAGAGGAAGGACAAGCAAACACACACGTCAAATCTTCTCTTTTCAGCTTACATCCATTCTATAGTGCATTAGGTATTTTTGCCTGTTTATAAATGAATTGTGTATTGTAACCATAGGCTGCCTGCTCCATATTTTTCATTTAATGCCTTAGCTTTTCCCTGGAGCATGAAACGGCAGTTGAACTTTGCATAAAGGAGAGTGCACCTGGAATACAAAAATGCTTGAATTTATGTCCTGTTTTTAGGTCTATTTTCTTACATGTGGAGTATTAAGAGGTTAAAAAGAAATGTCTCCTGTTTGCAGGTCTGGAAGGCAGATCTTTCTTTTAAACCCAGTGTTACAGCTGTTGCTAATTCAGATTTAGAAAGCAGAAAGAATGATTAGGTCTCTGCACTACTAGGGACAGAGTTCTGCAAAAAATACTCCAAAATTGATCCTGCAGCTCAGCATGCTCTTCTTTGAAGACAAGCACTGGAAGTTAGAAAAGATAAATCCGTTGTGTAGTCTTAATAAATCCTTCCTCTAAAAATTAGCAGTATATATATTTAAACACTTCACCCAGACTAATCTATGTCTATAAATTGAGACTTACAAGCTGACTTAAAGCACATCTCAGTATGTTATTTAGCAAATACTTGAAGGACTTAAGTTGGTAGAGTTGCGCTTGGTTATGCTGATCATAACACTGCTTTAGGTTAGTGAGGACTGATAAGGATCAGTCAAATTCTATTTGCCTAGCTTTAGCAGATATAGTAGTTTTTT
>JAUBOD010000033.1:406962-419738 GCA_032353885.1 Nothura maculosa | reverse complement strand
CAGAAACCCAACGAAAGACCTCTTAAACAGGTTAAATCAGATATTTTCCAGCTGCATGCAAAAGACTGGGATATTGAAGAGCTGAACAGGAGGTGGATGAAGCAAATGCCTGTGCCTTGGCAGCTTGGAATAATAACTTAAATCTTTTTTTCACCTTCTCCCATATGAGCAGAGGTAGTATTTAACTATAGGAAAGTGGTGATTGGGTAATGGTTTGGATACAATTCTAGAAAAAAATACGAGCACAAAAGCGTTAGCAGCAGCAAAAGCAGGTATTCTGCCTAATGCCCTCAGCAACCATTAAGAAACATGAAAATCTAATTGTACTGAATGGAAATGTACATCTTCATTGCTGATTATGACACGGAAGAAAATTACTATATGATTGGCATCATAATGGCCAATGTTGAAATGTGATGACACGCCAATATGATGTACATCTCCATTAGGAATGATAAATCAAAGGTTATTCATTTGTGCTTGATTTATGCCTGGGAAATGCTATCAAGGGAAATCTTGATTTAAATCTCTTAAGTCATAAAAAAGCCACGAGTGCCCTCTTCTGGAAACAAGTGAGGACTGTAAGCTCCAAAGTACTTTTCCCTCTTTTATTTCTTTTTTAATTTCTATATATAATTTAAATTTTAGATTTTTCTTTATCTTCACCACCACCACCAGTCTGACATTTCCAGTAATATAATTCATTGACAAATTCTGTTTTTTCCCTCTGTTTCAGGCACAGACTGGATAACATTTAATCCTGTGAAATCTCCTCACAATTGGAGGCCTTAATCTTGCTGGTAATCTTATTCCAGGAATACAGTGGGAAACCGCGTAAGGTCTGTGCAGTTTATTATTGAGTAGGGAGGAAAGGGTTCATATTTTCCAAGTTAGATGAGCGGCTGTCTCATGGGTATAAGTGCCTAGGCTGTAGTCTGTGTGCAAAAATAATTATTACTGGGACTGCACTTAAAATTCTTCGCCGAATTCTTGCCTTCTCCGAGGCAGCTACTCTGTGGTTGTTTGCATTTATCAGCTGCAGTGAGAAGAGCTGAACAGGAGGTGGATGAAGCAAATGCCTAGACTTTTTCAGCTTGCTCCTGTTCTCCATGCCCCACAAGTTCTCCACCCACCTTGCTGTCCTTGATGCTGTGGGCAACAAATGGTGACTGCACTGGGATATTGGCTGCGACCTCGCTTTCATGCAGGTAATGCCTCAATCTTTCAGCTGCTTGCTACCTCACCTCTACCCCCCAATTCCTAATTATGTCAGCTTTTTAACATGCATCTTTTCCCACTCTTACTTGTGGTTCAAATTCTTGCGTAAGTTTTTACTACTGAATAGCTCAGTTGCTGCAGCATCCTTTTCTTTGGCCTTGACACATGCAGCTTGCCCTTTGCCCTCTCCATCCTGAATGCTGCTGCTGTTGCTTTGAAGAAGATCCTTTTCCGAGCCTGTCACTTTGAGCATGTCATACCTCTTTTGGCACCTCTGCACTAGCTTCCCTCCCCTATCATATCAACATAAGCTGCCTATCTTCATTTTGAAGCCTCCTGGGACCCTACCTATCATCTCATATTGTCAGGAGGTATGAGCAGGGAACAGAGGAGCTCCACTAACAACCTATATTGAGCAGAGTTAGTTTGGCCTTACAATACCATTTTAGAATAGGATGTAGGTTAACAGGACTGGGCAGGAACAGACCAGGCTGCCGCAGCTAAAGGACTCAGGACTGCAGACAAATACAACCTATATTTATGGTGAAAACTTTGAAACATACCTTCTTTTGTCCAGCGATCCCTTCTCTTGTGTCCATCCCCAACACAAGCCCTTTCTTATTTCCTCCCTTGCAGTACCCTGCATAAATTCCCTCAGACTTAAGTTTGTAGCTTGTTGGCCTCTTGTTAAGCTTTCCCTTGCCATGACATCTGCAAAAGGTTTGACAGTGTTTATATTGCTAGTGAGGTAATGCTGCTGTGAGCCACACCGAGCGTTCACGTTTCCTTTATTCTCCCTCTGTCTATCTGCATCTGTCTTTGGTCTTTGGATCTTTGTTTAGTTTGTAATCACCTTGAGATAGGGGCAGCATTTTCTTTGAAGTATGCGTAGTACTTCAGCAATATTTATTGTTAGGGTTACTATGTTGTCTAATACTACGGAGAGCAAATAAAAACAATACCAGCCTGTGAGGGCTTTCCTCTTGCATAGACCTCACTGACTTCAGGCTGTGCGCAGAGCAAATTGCACAGATGTGGCATTAGTCTAGTTGACTGAGCAAAGGGCAAAAATATGTGAGCAGTGCTGTGTGTTCAATTCTAAATGCTGGCCAAAATACTTTAAATTAAGATCCCCCCACCTTTTTTTTTATCCGTCAAGCAGTATAGAGTGGATACTGGGGCAGTGTTTTAGCTTTATGTCATTTTCTTGCAGGAAAGGTGAGGATAAATGGCAAAAGTTTATGTGTTTTGGTTTATTTCTGGAGAATATAATAGAAGGACTATAAACAGCAAGAGAAAGAAAATAAGAGTCATTTGAACATCCCTACGCCTCGACTTTTGCCCTTTGTACTTGTTAGAGAAGTACTTTAAAAGCCTAATCCTTAGCTATTTTGGTAGCCAGCAGGGTAGCAAGTCCTTGCCTTAGTTTCCTAATCTGTACGTTGAGCATCTCTTGCCTTAGCAGAGTTACAAAAGCTGTAACCCTTTCTCTTTCTATGAATTATTACTTTGCTATGTTCTCATTCAGTATTATTAGCACAAGGAATTCAAAAATTATTTGTAGGATTCTTCTGCCTTCTCTGACCAACATCTACCAATATCAGAGAGAAAAGGGCATCTGGCTGTATGGCAAAATGCTCAAAAAAGACCCTCTGTGGCTCTCAGCTGCCGTTATCCATAGAGAGCTGTCTTTAGTTTGACAGAAGTCATCTTTGGGATAAGAGCAGAATCTAAATTATGCAGATGTGAGTTGAAGTGCCCTGGCAATACTAGTTCATCAAAGAACCTCATCCTGTACAGTTTAGAGCACTAGCTGACAGAAAGATATTAGTAAGAGTAATGAAGTATCCAAATTATTGGATAAATAGGACAAGGTTCAAACAGGATATAAAGCACAGTAGGGAAACCTCAGAAAGAAAGAGATAAACTTTTAGTCTTAGCCATACCTAGAAAGACAATAGGATCCGGCATTTTTTATAGTGCCTTATATTAATATGAAGGATCTCCAGACACAACAGTGATTAAACAAATTAAGAAATCTGTCCTGAGTGTTACAGAACACAGTCACTGATAGTATGAAAAAAAATCCTATAGCATTATCACTTGTGAAAAACAAGATATAAAGCCAATGAAAGAGTCCCAAAAGAGCATAGGGAACAACCAGCAACAAGCATAAGGGAAACTAGGATGAGTAAAGGGAAGCAAAGGTAGGGAGGTAGGGAGGTGCAGAATGCTGCAACACGCTCAGGCTCCTCCTTGGTGGAAATGCATTACTCAGTCCAACTGAGCCCCTGCAGATCCAGCAGCCTAAGGAAAATTACATCTTGAGAAAAAGAATCCAGATTACGAAAGAAAGACCATAAAGCAGCACAATGTCTGTGAACTGTTCTGAACTAGGGAGATTGTCAGGTTTATGTTAATAGCTAAAATATGACCAAAAGTTTCATATCCAAAAGAACACAGAAGCATGGGAAAGCAGAGAAATGCAGCAAAAGTCTTTTCATGAGAGTGTAACATTTAGGTGTAGCCGTGGTTTCAGTATGAGGTTCCCTGAAATCCCTGTTTTATGTTCCTCTTTCCTTTCCTGGTCTTATGCCAGCAATTCCTCAGATTTGAGCAGATCCAGATATCCATAACCTGGCTTTGGCCACTAATGGCCACATTTAGGCAGGGCTTGACAATTAAGTAGTAATATGGTATTTATGTTCATGTCACAGGAACTGCCCCACAGCAACCTTCTGTGCAGAAAGTACAGAATGGTATTTCTTATGGCTTCAACCTCTTTTGGAGGGTGCTTAGTTTTTGTTGTTTTTTGTTTGTTTTTCAACATTTATTATATTAGCTCTGGAAATAGAAGAAGTCACAGTAAGTGCAAGAAGAAGACACAGTAAGAGCAAGGCAGCTGAGAATGAGACTGAACTGGCATAAAACATATGAGTTAGATGGTACACCACAGACCAAAGTGAAGGCATTTATTGGCTCAGTCAAATGGCAACCTAAGCTTTGTCTTTTTCTATTAGTCTTGTAACGTGGAATATATTTTCTTTTGCTATGGAACTCTTCCCAGTCTATCCATCCCTACAAGGAAACACAACCTTTAATATTTTATAATAAATAAAACATCAGGAATAAGGATGTATGACAACACATTATGATGAATATTACCAAAAAGCATGGGCAGATCTGTTCAATAACATCTCTTTGGAAAATTCCTCTATTGATGTATCTAAGCACTTAAGAATTTAATATCTGAGCACCACACAATCACTAATGGATTTTACTCTCCCTTCCCTATAAGGGTAGAAAAGTAGATTATAATTTTAGATTTAAAACTGAGCAGAGTCAGTAACTTACCCAGGGACGTACATAAATCTTCTAGCAGAAGTGGGGATTGAAGGCAGATTTTCTGCATCCCAGCCGTGCTGTACATCACCTTTCTACCCATTAAGAGCTGTGCATCATAACGTTTGGGAATGGCTCAATGGTATGTTATGTTCTGTGGCCTTTTAGTGGTAGCCCAAGTTCTTTCAGTCCTGACCAAACATCAAGAAGTCTGCCCCCAACCTCGGAGAGATGTACCCAGCCCTTAACTTCTATATTTGAACCTCATGCCACTAGGGAACTAGTCTGGAAAGCTTTAGGACCAAGTTCTGCAATATGTTTTAAAGCACTTTGCTGCATACATTCTGTTGGAGGAAATTCTAAACAAGTAAAGTGATTAAAAGCAGTGGTAAAACCAAAAACCAAATCCTCCAGCAAAGATCCTAAAAGCCCGGATGCCTGACCTCAGGTTCTAAACCCATGTATAAGTGCCCAAACCCCAACCTAAGGGAGCACTTAAGCACCTCAGTCTTAACTGCATGAGCAATGCTGCTGCCTTAGGGCTGGGGCGGCACGAGCAATGTTCATGTGCTTTGCTCCGGGTCAGGGCCCTGACCTGCTCTCCTTGGGTATTTGATTCTTTTGAGAAAAGAATCAGGCCATTTCTTTCACTCTTTATATGTATTTCAGAGTCTATTTTTAGACAATCGTATTTTTAAAATCTAGGCCTAAACACATTCACCGTAAGAAACACGCTGCCCCTGATATTTGGGTCAAAATGCTGCCACTAGGAACTAGTTATTTAAACCACTGACCAGCAAAGATCCAATCCCGCCTTGGCCCCCTCCCACCCTAAGCCTTTCCTCCTCTGAAAACCAAGGTTAGTTTGGGTCCTGTGGTACATTTTGAAAGGCTGTTGATACAAAGTCATGCTATTTTCCTTTTCATGTCACTTATTTAGAGAGGAATCTTGAGGCAGTTGTTTACTGCAGCAATGCTTAGGAAGAAAAAGAATAGCAAGTGTGTTTCCAAATGCCCTTAGCAGCTTTCTTTTTATTTTGCTCTCCAAACCCCTGCTATTCAAGTTCTCTTCTTCGCAGAGCACTAACAGCTAAATTGTTCTATGCACACAGCTCCCATTAGTGAAAGAAGGAGTCATGCACATCGTTCCCAGGAACCACTTCAACAGCACAGTCCTACATGCCAAGATGTGCCTCAAAAACAGAGGATGCTAGATAAATATTAACCACACAATGTTCTTATTTTAACCCTCATTTAAAATAGCATTTGGATTTTAAAATCTACATTTATATTGTTTGGTGTCATTCATCTTTGTCTTACCGGTTTAAGAAATTAGCTATGCCAGAGCATAACAAATCTACATTAAAAGCATGGGTTTGCTGTTTTATGTTTGGGGGGGGTGAAGAAATGTGTATGGGGGGGAGGGAGCACTGACATTTGGATTTATAACCCACTTCAATAATCCACAAGCCTTAATTTATCAGCAATGAGTTCATGTCCTTTGCCTTACATTAACTGCATTGATATTTCTGTCAATTATTCAAACTCTCCATTGTCACAACTCATTTAATATCTCTTGCTCCGTGCAGACAATTGGAGCTGTGACTCTGTATAGCTTCATATATGAAAGAGAGCATGATTTCTTTATAAGGCAGAAATTCCCCTGAAATCTTAAAGGGGGGAGGGGGGCACTTCAGTATGAATGAAATTCTGCCTTTGCACTCCCTTTTCTAAGGGAAGCGTATCCATTTCATTGGTGGCAGCAGAATCTTGCTGCATGCATTCACACATACTACCTAGTATGAAATGGGTTGTTTTTTGTTTTTTCTGTTTTTTTTAAGATAGTGTAGGAGGAGAGAAAAAAACATGTTTTTCCCTAATGTCAGACAATTAGTTTCTGATTTATATCTCAAAGCACATCAGTTGGTAAACCTTACAATTTCATCTGAGCGAGAGTAGCTGTGGATTTTTTTTTTTTTTAACAGAAAACTCATGAAAATTTAAAATCGTTTTCTGAGTCTAGCAGATTTTTCCTTCTCTGTTATCAATGCAGGGAATTCTGGTGTCTAGATGCGGATTAGGTATTAAAAAAACCCTCTTGGGTGAACTTTTTTTTTATTAAATTAATGATGGTCTTGCTCTTTATGGATAAAAGCAGTGACTTACACTCACATAAACGTTTTATGTTTGTAATTATCTGTACCAGTAACTCAAAAAACAAACAGTTGTAATTTCATAAGAAAAGGTAGAAATCATACATCTTAAATATTTCAGTCCACACTTAAAATGACCATGGTCGAGCACATGGATATAGCTTTAAAATACAGCAATATTGTTGTCTAAAGGTGGAATGCACCACCAATAACTGAAATTCTCCAAGCAGTAGTTACCATTTCCTCACAATTTTGGACAACATGAAAACATAAAAGCTGTCGGTCACCGTAGCATTGCATATTGCCACCACTCATCATAAGGCTGTCTGTGGTCAATGCCTTTTCTTGCCCACATTATATTATTTTCATATTCTTTTATCACCAACTTGGAGCCTGTGATAATCAGCACAATAGCAAGTGATATTACGCAGCAGAGGATTGCAATATGGACCACAGAGAGATTTTTCGTGCTTCCAGGAGCTTTAGTTAAACCTTAACAAGGTAATTAAAATTGCTTGACCATACCTTTTTAATTGGCTCCCTATAGAAGGGTTAATAGGAATTCTAAAACCTGGATTAAAAAAAATAAAAAAGATAAAGAAAACAGTATAATGAAAAATAATTTGCATTGTCTCTGCAAATGAGGCAATAAATGCCTGAAACACGAAGCTTCAGCCTGACTTCACAGCAGGGCCTGGTGCTTAATTGAAAGTCCTAACTAGATCCATTTATCAAAGAAATCACTCAGAGGGAAATTTAATTATCACAATTAATCTATGTATTTTTTAGAAAGTCTCAGCAAAGCACACTGAAATTTTCTCTTGGCAGAATTTTACAGTGTTGCAACCAAACAAATCAAATGCCAAACTTCTCCCAAGTTGGAGGAGAAGGCAGGCATAGGGTGTTTTGCATGAAGAACTCAGTAGTGCCACTTAGCACTTCCAAAGGAAGTACCGAGTCTCTCAGTGACAAAATGAAATGAAATTCTGACCCTTTTGCGGGTCCGAGGGAAAGCTGCCTTTCTGGCCAGGGCTCTGCACCGCGTACGCCGGAGCAGCCCCTCTGCAGACGCTGCCCTCACTCATCTGCAGGGCACACACACAAAAGCCCAAAGGCCTCCACTCAGTGACTCTCCTATGATGTGAACAAGGACCTAATGCCTCATTTTGTTTTAGGCACTGGCCTAAACAGCAGATGTTTAGTGCCTGCATCAGAGTTGAATTTGCGCCATCAAGCAAGGTGCCATTCTGAAACTGAGATGTTTCTACTGAGCAACTGGCAGCGCTGCACTGGGTTGGCATTAGCAGGTAGGCAAATTGGGGAGGGAAGGGAACTCTAAGCTGTGTTACTCACCTGTGCTTCTCTCACTCAGTGTTTCCCAAGAGGATTTTGTTTGTGTTTTAGGACTGGGTAGCATTAAACTGTCTTTAAATTTCCTTTCTTATTTTGAAAAAATAGCTTTGTTTTTTGGTGAGCTTCCATGCCCCCAAAGTAAGCCTGTGATGTTGCAGAAAGTGACCTTAGGCAGCCCTTGTAGGAACAGATACCGAGAGGGGCGCGTCTGCATGCATCGTGTGGCACCTAACGTGCCTATGTGACAGTAAAGAGAAAGCTTCAAGAAAGCATGCAAATGGTCAGAATCCCCTGCAGGCCGGCAGGGAACTGATAGCCAAGGGGACTTTAACGCTCCTGGGCACCAGTGTGCGGTGACTGACATGCAAGAACCTGCTCCGTGGCCTCGAGAGCGCAGAGCTCAGCGCTCGCACGGGAGGCGGGACGCGAGGAACTGGCACACTTGTGCAAGCTGCACGGAAGCGAAATGGCTCATGTTTCCCCAGGCCTAAAATGAGGCCAAAAGATAGCCTAAGATAGTATCATATCTCTTTCTATGCTTGAGAAAATAGAGAGTCAAGAGAAATTATTCTGAAATTATTACCCTTGTTAGCATTTCTGTGCATGCAGTTCCCCCCTTCAGTGTGAAAAGTTGCAGCTTGCTCTCTTGATGTCACTGAAGTTGTTTACTGCCTTTTTTTCTGTGCTTCCTACATTATTCAGGTTATACTAATCACCAGAGGGGAAGGAAACAACTCCAGAGCAGATTGAATTACCGTTTAATTGGGCATCCTGTGAAATAAACATTGTAACTTGGATAAGATTAAAATGTGAGTCACAAGTCTGGTGAATTTTCAAGTGTTAGAGAATGTGGTGGGAGATTCAGGCAAGAACAGCAAGGAGAGCAGCAAGGAGCAATGCTCAGCAGAAGAGCATTGAGTGAACAAGATAACTTGTTTTCGCTAGGATCAGTTAAGCACTGCAGTGGACACTCTTGGAGAAAACAGTGGCTATTCTTTATCTAAGAAGAATCAGAATTTTGAACAATTTTCCTTTTATTCACATTTCAGGTGCTTGACCTGTCTGTGACCGCCTTCTGTTGATACACTACTGTTCAGTTCCGGTAGGTTCTTAAATACGAAAGACTAGTACACAAAAGCTGTGCTGAGGAAGTACTTCACTGATAGGACCAACATCTTCCATTCACTCCCCATTTGCATTTCATACTTCACAGTATTTCAAGTCACTAGATGGGCTGGAAGAAACAAGTTTCAAACACAGAAATGAGAACTATGTTACAGATTATTCATTAAAAACGAAGTGCAGTTGTGCAGTCATGATGTAACCTAGTCACACCATTCTCCTTATTTTATTTGTTGAATGGAGACAATGCTGAGTTTATGGATGAAGTCTTCATTCAGTTATATAGCAAACAGTATGTCAAGATCCTACTTCACCAGCTGCCTGAGTTCAGCTATTCCTAGTTCCTTTGTCTCCCTCATGAAGTTGCTAGTTGAAGAGGAGGATGTTATGATGCAGACCAGCGTCTGAGAGAAATTGGTGAGACAGCAGATCCCCACCTCAGTCCTGCGCAGACAGTGGTGTTGGTGGTTGCATGGAAGCCAGTCTTGGCTGCTGTCTCCCAGAGGTGGCTGCACGCCAGTCCCCTGGAACTGAAAGGTGCTTCCTGCCCACGACTGTTCCCTTGAGCTATGTAGTCCTCGCTATTTATTGTAGCTTGGAAATTGCAAACTTGTTGGTTTACTGTTTACCACCAGGTGGCCTAACTATTCCACCATTCATGAGGAACCAAGACTCCATTAGAGAATAGCAGCTGGAACTTTTTAAGCTTTGCATATTTTTGCTACCAAGCCTCCACTTCCCCTCCTTTCATCTTATTTAGTTGATTAAAAGCTATCAGGGATGCTGCAAATTCTCAACCTGATCCCTTTCTCTGAATGGCTCCTGAGAAAACTTATGCTTCCAGCAGTGCAACCCTAGCCTTAGGGACAAAGCTCAACCATCTCCCTTTACAGACTCTTAGGACAAACGTACTTTTGCTGTAGCAACATGGATAATTCCCGTGTTTCCTAATGTTTCAGTAACTGGAGATTAATTCCTTTGTTCCTTTCCTTGCCTCAGATCTGTGTCCCATTGGGAGGTTTCCCGATGACCCAGGAGTCCCCCACTGGCCCGCTAAGCTGGGCTCAGTGTTGTAGTACAGCTCCAGAGCAGCACGGAGCACATTTGGTGAGCCAGAGAACCTGACTTTTAAAGCCAGCGAAGGCTTCGGAGTTGAGCACTTGCTCAGCTGGTTCCTTCTAGACTAGGAGCTGTCTGAATTAGCAGTTCCTTCTGTTTAAAGAAAAGCCCGTGTCACAGCTCAGTCCACCAGAAGTCCTATGGCCATGGACTGAGTTCCCCACGTGTACAGTAATAAACTAGATTTGTTGATCTAAAAATGGGAAGGACCATAGTCTCCAGTGCTCATCTATAGCTTTGCTTGGTGAGAAAGGTGGGAAGGCGCTAAGATGTCACAGCCCCAGGAACTGAAAATGTCTGCATGGGCACCAGTGGGATTACATGGAAATGCAGGTACAGGAGGCTCCCTAGGTGAAAAATGCACGATTTGGAGGGACGATGACTTATTTCAGGTACTGCAATGCTGATGCTTTTTCTGTTTTTTCCTAGGGTGGGGCAGTGGTGATTTCTGTAATGCCTGAAAGCTTTTGGAAGGTACTTTCCAAACAAATCTCAGTAACTAAAGTGATTAAGGAAGATGGTTTATTTGGTTCGAACACCCATGAGTCATTTGTTTTTTTGTCTTTATAATTATGCATTTCTGTTTTGATGCGAGCAGTGACGAGGTATGAGAGTGGTAGGCACAAATGTCCCATTAGAGCCCAACCGTGGCAGCCTCTTCCCAAGGTTGCTTCCTGTCTGCTCCTGCACTGCTCTGCGCCCCTCGCAGGTGTCAGTGTGCGCAGTCGCGGTACCGCTGCAGCACACGCGGCACTGCCTGGGCCAGGCTTTCCTAGGCCGTGTGCCCACTGACCTTTTAAAAACACCAGTCACTTGGAGAAAATTTTGGAAGGCTTTAAATTACCTTGGGAAATGGATCACTTATAATAAATACATGGAAATTGTAGAGACTTTCAGTTGCATCACAAAAATGTCATGAAGTAATACTGGGTATTTCAGCTACTTTAACCTAGCCTTGGGCATAGAAGAGTCCAATTCTGATCCTGTGCAGGATAAGCGATCAAATTCAGGGTAACGAGACTCAAGCCAAGGTGTTACTCTGGATTTACACCACTGCAGATAGAGGCAGATGCTATCTCCTAGTCTATGCATCCTCTGAGAATAAAATTAATTTTGAATTCTCGTATCATCTGCTTGCTTGTGCGCTTATTTGCTAACTGTCTGAGCGAGCGAGCTATTCTGGGTCAGTATGATTTAGGCATCCTTTATTACACAGTTTCCAATTCAGTACATTTTTTAATCAAGACTAAATTGAAGTCAGGTTACAGATACATATAAATATAATATATATTTAGTGAATACATTCAAAATCCCCAATTCTAATTTTGAATTTGACTATAATTGAATGAAAAATACGAATGGTCTTTTATTTTAAAGTGGAGTGTTAAAAAAATACTGCCACTTTTTAAAGGCAGGTTAAGACCTATTTTCATATTTTTAAAATCATATTAGCTAAATGCTTGTTAAGGAATAAATAGTCCAGAGGATAATTGAGACTTAGCTGACTTAAGCATTAATGAATCAAAATCAGATGCCAGATCATTAATTAATTCTACAAATTATAATGTTGCCATTACTGGCAAATACTACGAGAAGTAATACCAAGGAGCAAATTAATCTGCATAGGTTTCCTCCTTGCTGCATGCCTTTTGCCAAAAATAAAAATGCAGTGGTTATTTTTAGTTGGTTATATACAGCGTCTACATTTTTTAAACTTTTGGATGAGTCTTAATTTTTCAAAACATTTCAATTTCTGTAGCATGCTATTTATAGAATGTACCTATCATAGACTATCAGGACATTTCCATCAGTGCTGTAACCCGCAGAAAGTAAAAAATAACGAAAGTGACAGAAAAGTCAATTCAACGCTTCCTGAGCCTCACAAAAATTCACACCCCTTCAAATCAGTCTCTTTGGCAAAAGACGGAATAATGGACGGGTCTTGCAATGTGGCCTGAAGTGCAACAATCTCAGGCTCTGTCAGACCAATGTGGAAAATGAATTGGAAGGGAAGCAAGAGAGGCACGAGAGAAGGTCAGCTGGGCATTTCTAGCCACCAGTTCTCATCCTACAACATTGAGGAAGCTGCACTATATTTAGAAGGTGACAAACTTTCAAAAGTCTTTTGCAGAGCAGGTATCTTTTGAGGGAAGCTCACCCTAATAGGGTACCACTGAGGCCAGAACCTTGTGAGGAGTAAAAGAGTGGACAGTTAGGAGACTAACGAGATGCTGCAACATTACTCTGATCGGAGTGAAATTTAAGGGCTGAGCCAAAAAATTTTTTGCACTGTTCTCTACAAACACTGTCATTGTTGGAATTCCAGCTTGATGTGGTTCAGCTCTGCCAAGAATTTGACATGGCTGTAAAGGATGAATCCTGAAACTATTTCAGCTTTGAACATTTGTTCTCATTTTTGTAGCTGAAATTTTTGAAAAGCTTCATTTAGAATAGAGAAGGGCCGATCCA
>JAUBOD010000033.1:396197-406538 GCA_032353885.1 Nothura maculosa | reverse complement strand
GACCCTGCGTGTGCAGGGAGGTTGGACTAGATGACCTCTGAGGTCCCTTCCAACCTTAAGCCTCTATGATTCTATGAACAGGGAGCATTAGACCAGGTCAGGCATGGACAGACTTTTCTCGGCTGCAAGAATTTACAGCTCACCAACTTCTTGAGCTATTGTCATCGGATTAATGCCCCTTGAGGAATTTTCCTTATTTCTGTATGTCTGGTCATTCTTTTTTCTTCTCTGCATTGCATAAGATGCAGCTAATAGGCACTCTTCCTCTTTTCCAAGTCTCTGATCAGGCTACATGCTATTTCAATGGAATGATGACTTTCTTCATAGTTGCTTAGAGGTGGAAAGGGCTCTCTTTACACAGCTGGGTGGCCAAGTTCCTGGTGAAGCAGCTACTGTAATTCTGCTGGGATTTCTTATCATCATGAATGATTTGCTAGGGCACTTAAAGCTTGCACTACTATCCCTTAAAAGAATTTAAAATCTAAATGCTTAAAAATACCTGCATGACTTGTGTCCCTGTTTTCTGACACTACAGCCATAATTCTTCTGATACTATTAAATCCATCCCTGTTGGTAATTATTAATGCCACCTTCATCAAGGAAAAACTAGAAGCTCAAAATGGGCAGTTTCACAACTCTCATATGAAATCATGGGGTATGCAGCTGTTGTTGAAGCATTTCATCCATGAGGCTGTTTACTCTTTTGCTTTTGTTTTCATTTTTCCCTGCCCATGGAAGTTAGGTAATGTCTGTAATTACCAGCCAGACTGAACCTGCAGGCTAACAGAAACTGCCTTCCATGTCGTGAGCGATAGGTGATTCAAAGGGCGTCCAATGGTGGCATCAAGGTTATGGCAGTTTGGGGAGAAAGATGGAAAAGACAGTGTTTTGTCACTGTAAATCAGATGTCTGCTGAAAAATAATTAACAATGGCAGCAACTGGCAAATGGCACAGAAACAGATTCTTTTTGTTGTTGTTGTTCATTAGTCTTAGAATCTTTGAGCTGCTTTACTGAGATGATTTGTATAAAGGTGATTTGTGTATGTGCATTTATAGAAGAGGCAAGCACACAGCGTTGCATATAGAGGTGCCTCTGTGACAGTGCTGTCTAATCAACAGCCACTCAAAGCTAGGCTGCTCTGGAAAATACATTAGATGGGCCATGATTTTAAACCAAAATAGCTATGCCATTATCATGTCCCATACAGACTTACTTATTTACATCTAAATGTGTGGTTTTTGTCTAAGTTATGTCACCTTGGATACTCTTATCCCGGAAGGAAAGCAACTTTATGTCAATAGCATTAAGTTACTATAACAAAATTAACTGTAGTGGCACAAAAGGCAAAACTTTTTAGGCAGACGAGTCACAGCCTCAGATCCAGGTATCTCCCAGCTTTGATGGAGGGGCTACAGTTCAGCCCACTGGTGACTTCTCCCAGGCATGGCACTTCAGTCGCTCCTAGTTTGAGATCCAGAGGTCCCTAATCCCATTCCCACTGTGTCATGTTTAAATTACAAGTTCATCAGCATGCACCTTCAGTGAACTGATGTGTGCTCTTCTCATGTTGCTGTCATTTACGCTGATGTCAAAGGGAGAGAAAGAGCAGGCAAAATACACTCAGAGAGCTTTCTCGATAAACAAGTTGCAGAAAATTATAAATGGTGGCAGCAGCAAGCTGCTGCTTACGAAGCCTTCCTGGAAGGTGTGACCCAATGGAAGAAACGCTGCCCTTGGGAGAGCTAATGGGAAACATTTCAGCAGCTGCAAGAGGGTAGGATTGCTCCGATTTCCTAGTGTCATGTTCCCGTGCTTCCCCCGCCTCCTTGCCAGCACACATACAGTAGACAAAGAGCGGCACCACTGTTATTTCAGCTGTCATTTCAAAGGAAGAAGACTGACTTAATTCTCTATCACCAGGTCAGTTAATTGGTTGGAGGTCATAAAGGATAACGATTTTTATTGTTCAATTTAATTAGACATAGGCTAGAATAAAATCGTTTGAATTTTCTCATAACATGATTTATCTCTTGGATAAAGGATAAAAGCTTATTTCAATAGCAAATCATGGCTTGAGTCACATCTGGAAAAAAAATCAGTACCTGAAGTCACTGAAATATAACTTTATTGTGGTGTAGTCAAATGCAACCCCCATTCTGATTCCTACAGGAACCATGAGCAACATTAGGTGTAGTTTAACTGTGTTGGTTTTGGGAGGGTGGAAAAAAGAAGGTTAGTCTCCGAGGTATAGGTTGTAAAACAGGGAAAATAGGGGCTGGGAAAACTGAAAAATAGCTTGTGTTAATTGACGATGGCTCATGATGAACACTCTCTTCAGGCTGTACGATTAGATCCATCTACCATCTCTTTTGTCAGGATACTGCACCAGAACAACCTTAGAGCAAGTGCAAGGAAGTGCAAGCGCCGCAGAGCAAGCCTAGCAGTGCCAGCCCTTCACAATCCCTTCTGCTGGGGCCTGGGCTTCCCCGCCCGCTCACCCGGCAGGTCCCTGGGAAGGCGCCCGCTCGGCTCGCTTTGCCCCAGTGCTGCCAGTCCGGCCGCCCGGAGCGTGAGCTGGGACGCGCACAGCACGTGCACAGAGGCTAGCGGGGCTGCTCCGGGTCACCCAGCTGCAGCCCTCAGCCAGCTGGCCTCATCTGCTGCTTAACCAGCCCATTTTTCTCATTCCATCCTTTTTTCTCATCCACGTTTACCAGTCTAGTATTTTGATTTCTTATGCAGTCTGCTTTCATTTACTGTTAAAAATGCAGCTCCAATATCAGGTTCATCATTTTATAAAACTCCATCATGCCAAGAGAGTTAGTAAAACATCAGTTTTTCACTTCAGTTCCCAACCCATATGTTTTCAAGTAGCACTAGGGAAACATTTTTTAAAAGACGAGCTCCAGAGATGGCTTCTAATATCATCAGCAATGATAATCAAAAGCTGCTTCTGCAGGAGCTTGTGGGATTATCAGTCTCTCGAAAGGAAATTCAGCAGCTTTTCTTGCAGTAACATTTATTATCCACCCTTCCACTCCCAGTTATCACTCACCTCCCAGCGATGACACTACGGACAACTCCATTTCCATGTGCAGTTCCTATTTAAGTTCCAGGAGGGACAGCTTCAAGGGGAAGGCACTGGCACCAGATCCTGTCATTAACTTAGGAGCGCAGCACTGGCAGATGATTCAGTATTTCTGGGCTCTGCATCCCTGCTGTAGTAGTGCCCCAAGCCCATTTTCCCTCCAGCTGGGGCCGCAGCTCCGCATGGCCCTGGCCTGCGCCTGCCTCTGCTCAGGCAGACTGGTGGACAAGAATGCTCCGGTGCCTCTCGCATGTCTGCTCCTGGAAGGAGGCTGCGAGGGACGGAGCACAAGCTCCTGCCTGCCCGCGAGGGCAACACTCTCACCAAAGGCAATAAATAACCCCTGTAACCTCTCGCAACTGGCCTTGCTTTCCTTAAACTTCTGCATGGCCCATTTTTACTGGCCATAGCACAGCCTCAAAAGCAGACAGGAGGCAGGGGAGCAGAACAGGGTGCCAGCTAGGCCTGGGGAGCGGCGCAGGCACCGTCGCGGGCCCGGGAGCACCCGCCACCTTGGCCCATAGCCCTCAGGACCCTGGCAGGGGAAAGCCAAATGCAACTTCTGCCCCCAGGCAGAATAAATTTCACAGCAGCCCAATTTTCTTAGGAATGATGCCTCAGGCAGCGTCTGTGTGGCCTGGGAAGAAGCAGGCTTTCCATTTCCTAGCATCCCCTAATCCGCTTTATCGGTCGCTTCTGCCTAAACTGCTGCAGTTCCCTGCGAGATTTAAAGCCACCGTGGCTTCTGCAAGGCCTTTTCCTGATGAGCATGTTTATTCTCACCCAGTCACGACGGAGCAGCGTCAGCGTGTGATTTACTGCGTGTGACCAATCGCAGGGGCCAGCACTCGCTGTTTGCAATTCAAGCAGCAGCGCCGTGCAGTAAACCAGTCGTGATCAATCCAGAGATAGAGCAGCCAGTCCTACCTTTCAAGAGGAGAGATCCCTATTTGAGGCCTGTCAGTCTGATCCTGTCAAGCGAGAGGCTGGGCATCACTCTGAGGAATCAGTATGCAGCACGAGGGCGCCCAGGATTGATACAGGCCAATACAGCACATCCAGCTCCTTTGTTTGGAGAGGGTTTAGCTTTTGTTTCTTTTGTAACCATTTCCTTTTTCCCTGTGCCAAGTTGTTTATATTTGTCAGGCAGGCACAGGATTCAGGACAGGTGCTCGTGCTACAGCATTCCTCTACTCCATGAGTACAAGTGAATAAAACATAAGTATCTTAAAAAGAGACAAAAAAGAGGTGGACAACCAAAAGCTGAAGGAGAAATTTCCAAAAAAAATCCTATTGAATGGATGAAGAATTAATCTATTTTTCTTCTCTTTTAGGTATATGCTTCTAATGATACTTTAATTAAAGAAGGAGGCCCAGGTGGGACACACAGAAGAGAGAGATCCATATGTGAAGAGGCAGGAAGGTTTAGCTAGACTGAGAGCTATGCACAGTACCATGCACAGTAACTTTCCAAAACCAGAGTTTTCTCCAAAAGGCCTCCAGTGTGCATTATTGCTGGTATTAGTCCTGGGCTCTACTCTCATTTCCATATTGGGAAACAAAAAAGCCAGGAACTTTCTGCAGGTGTAACAGAGCAAAGCAGTATCTAAGCCACAAGAATCGCATGCTTTTGCACCAATTTTGGCTGTGCGACTTTATGTAAAGGGAGCAAGGCTGGCAGCCACCAGAGCCACCGCAAGCTACAACCAAGTGACAAGCCTGGGGCAAAGGAGGTGGGAAAAGACACGGCAGACACTTCACTGGGGTGCAGCTTTGTCCAGCTAATGGTGCTGCAAAAGCAACCCAGGAGAGGGAATCCGTTGTGGCCATTTCACTGGAGCTGTGGCGAGTATAATCACCACGTTTGGGCCCTGATTTAATCTATGGGCAGCACTGACTGCTATGAGCTAATTTAGGCATATTCTGAAGAGCTGTGAGGAACGGGGCCATTAGAGTAGTTTAAGCCTCTCTGACAATCTGTTTCTCCAGGTTTCTGCATGGATCCTTGGATGCCACATCCTGAACGTTTGTCACAGGCTTGCTGTCCCTCTTTTCTGTTTAACATGAATATCCTGTAATTGGAGTGTCAAGATTCTTGCTGCCATCACTGAGGAGGAGGATACGGAGGAGGAACCAGGAGAAATCCATCTCTGCAGTAATGAATGCATGCAGTTCAGGCCAGATTGGGCTGCTCAGATGTTTTATTCCTCCTTTTCATCTCCTTTGTAGAGGCTCAAGCAATACCAGAACACAGAGAGCTCCTTTTAGGGCTTCAAACCCATCAAAGATTCGCCACATGCACGGTACAGATAGACAGGCAGGGAAGCTTTTTTGATGCATCTCTATAATCTTCATGCTGCCAGAGGGTTTTTGCATAGCTTGCACAGGGTGTGGGCTCCCTCATGCCCGGGAGGAAGGTCGGGGAGCTGGGACCCACCTGCAGTGCTGGGGCGGCAGGATGCGGCACCGGCGCCTCGCCTTCCAGAGGGCTGAGGGAAGGGCTGCACATCACACTCCTGTCCTTGCTGTTTCAGGCTGTCAGTGAGCTGGGCAGTACCCAACAGCCCTGGGCTTCTTTGCCCCCTCAAGCTGCCGCATGCAATGGGCACGATCCCTGGAAGAAGCACTGAGAGCCCCCAGTGCAGCCAAACCACAGCCATCTCCGCAGGCTGGCAGAGGAGAGCAAGGCCCACGGGCGCCGGTGGAGCCCTTCAGCCGTGCTCCTACCCCTTCCGTTACCCTGGGCAGGTGTTCAATGCCGTGTGAGGCTGGCGCTCCCTTGCATTTTGTTTTCAGTTGTGGGCGCCCCCTGCTCTGACTGCTTTGCTTGTTTGCTGCCCTGGTGGCTGGAAATGCAGCTTTTCCTTTGCCCTCTCCCTCCTGTCACCTTGCTCTGGGAAGGCACCTGTGGCCACCACCATCTGGGTGCATTGCAAGCCAGTGTCACTGCTCTGGCTGCTGCCAATATCATCCCCTCGCCGACTGGCACCAGGACATTTTCATATTGTTTTGTTGCCTCCTTTAGAAGGAGCTGAAAGGGAAAAAATCAACATGTATGTCCCACTGCTAAAGCCATCCATCAGATGTGTAAAGACTGGATGCTCACAGAGATCTGGAGAAAGTGGCATCTGTTTTCTAGGATAATGCTCTCTTTTCTCCAAAATGTAAGATTTACAATTCTTACCTGGAAATTCATCTGAAATCACAGAAGACAAAGTTAACACTTGGGACAACAGCCAAGTTTATATTGACTGCTTTTCTGCAGCTGTTCTGACCAGGCCTTTAAAATTTAAGATCATCTCAACCAGTTACATGGAATTTCCCAAATTATTTAAATAAAGCCGCTTTTTACAAATAAAGGGCAAACTCAAGGCTAGATCTTAGCTCTAGTGACATATTACAGACCTACCTGGGAAAATACAAGAGCCATTTGTAGTCAGAGGTTCAAGTTAACATCAGAGCACTACATTTAAAAAAAAAACCATAAAATATAGTCAATACAGATTTCTATAGAGGACAGCTAAGCTGGTCTGCATAACTCTTACAAAGTCTGGAGTGTTTTGCATCCTCTGTTCATCCATTCACTTTTCCCCTTAGTTGCCCAGAAAATGTTAGAATTCATATCTTGGAGTCTAAAAATAGCTCGGGAAGAGTTCTGGATAAGAAAGTGCTTCCTCAGAAAGCAAGATTAAAAAAAAAGCCTTCCGTGAAAATGTTCTTTGTAGACACTTCAGAGCCTATTAAGCTAATGGTGCCTAGGTTAAAAATAAAGAGATTGCCACTGAAAGAGTGGTTTTATTTGCAGCTCTGACCAGGACTAGCTGTCTCTCCACATTTTGTTGGTGCTGGCATGTCTAGATGCTTTTTCATATTACTGAGCTGGTGAGGGGGTTGCATGTATTTGTGCTTAAGTTCAAATCTATGTTAAGGAATTCAAAAAAAGAAAAAAAAAAAAAGAAAACCCCAGCTATTCCTGCAGGAGCCCAGATGGAAGTCGATGTCTTGGCGCGCAGCAAACAGCAGCAAAGCCCCTGGAGGTGCCTTGGCCCCATGCAGCACGTGCTGCAGGAGCTGCGCCTGCCCCTGCCCAAGGCGGCCGGCCCGCGCTGGCCGGCAGCAGCACCGCGCGCCCGGCTGCCTGCAGGCCTGGGGAGGCGGCACGAGACTGGCACCTGTGCAGCCGCACACGGCTCCAACCGCCAGGAGCTTCCGTGCGGAGCCAGGAATTGGATCCGGCATCGAAGCTCAGGTCCGATCGCCTCGGCATTCAGCGGCCACCAGCACGCTAGCTACAAAACAGCGACAGCACGGCAAGCTTTCATCTCCTGTTTCTGCGACCACAGAGACTACAGATGCTGCAGAGGGGATGAAAGGCACCCCGGTCCTTCAGAAGTGGCAGGGCAGAGGAGAGCCTTTCGTCAGCTCTCGCTGCCTCACTAGTGACCTGCAAGCTGCCCAGCACCTCCCGATTCCCTGAGGAAGGAGTCGCCTTCAGCCAGGAGAATGAACTCTGGGTGCCAGCAGGCAGGGCTTGCACGAGTAACCGTGTTGAGAGGTGCACAATGCTAATGGATGCACCCCTAGGTGCCAGCCACAGCTCAGCCCTCCTCTGTGCCCTCCTGCCCCCCAGCCGCCCCTCTGCTCTGGCTCACACTCTGCCGGCCGGCGCGGAGGGAGCGCGTGGGGCTGGCCCCCCCCAGCGAGCAAACTTCTATGCAGGAAAATTTCCATCCGTTTTCAGGAGGCTGGTTCCCAGCCACGCTTCCCTCACAAGGGGACCACATAATTCTCAGCGGTAGGTTTCCATTTCAGCGGCTACGGAAAGAAATCTGCTTTGGGAATTGCATTTCCCCATTTGCGCAGAAAAATCCATTTTATGACATTAAGATGCTTTGCGGAGAGAAACAAGATCTCGGCGTTTGTCAAGGCGCAGTTTTCGCTACCCGCTGGAGTCAGTCTCATTAAAATGGACCTCGTCTCCTCGCTGCTCCTGCACACGCTGTCAGTTTATCACAGATCGTCTGACATCTCCAAAATGGAAAGGGTGACGTAAAGCAGGAAAATGAACGCAAGATTAAAAAAAAAAAAAGAAAAGAAAAAGAAACAAAAACTGCAGAGACTGGAGGCTGTCAGGGAGAGAGGCTGGTTTGCAAACCTGTCCAGGCTCTGAGTGCCTCGATCCCAGCGATGCAAACGCTGGGGCCTTCACACCGTGCGTGGCTTCTCACCCGGGCTCTGCTCCCGAGCGCTCTGGGGGTCACCAGAGGCCCTTGGTGCCATCGTGCTTCTCTTGACACTGCTGGCAGCCTCCCTGCTGCAGCACCTGGCCCCGTCCTCCAGCAGGAGCTGCCAGCAGAGAGGCAGCGGCTCCCGCGGGTAGCAGCTCGCTCCCTGCTCCCCAGGCTCTGTTTGCCAGCCTCAGCTTTCCTCGGGGAGTGCCTCTCTGCGGGGTTCCATGCAGTGCTCCGGGATGCCGGCAGCGGCCGCATCGTGCCTGGGGCAGTGCAGCTGGCTGGGGTGCAGCCCTGCTCAGCACCACAGGAGCATGGGATTTAGCAAAAATAACCCCAAATACCTACAGTTTGGCAACTTCTAACATCTTGCTCGTGGCATTACATGTTGGTCTTTTTTTGTTTTTATTTTTTTGCCTCTAGAAAAAACCCACCAATATGCAGAGGCCAGCAGCCCTTACAGTGTAACCCCAATGTCAGGCAAGGGCTTGGAGGCTGCTTTGAGCCCTGCTGTGCCAGGCTGTTACTGCAGCACGACCACGCTCGCATTTAGCTGCGTTTGCTCCTTGGCTGCCTCAGCCTCAGCAGGGAAAGGGCGACTGGGCTCCCTTGAAGACGGCGCCGCTTGAAAGCGCCGGCTGCTGCCGTGGGGGCAGGGGCTGCGCTCGGCACGTGATCTGAGGACCCGCTATAAATCATTTAGCAGCGTGCCTGCACGCCGGCCACAGCCCTGCACTCTGCCGAGCGGCGAGGAGGAAGTGCTAGCGGTGCGCAGAGCACACCAATCCGCGGGAGAGGTGGACATCTCCAAGGCTCTAGCCTGGAAAACCAGAGGCATTTTTTTAATTGCAATTTAATCGTAAGGACGAGTGCTGAAGGCATGTTAATAGCCGAGTGCCTTGCTCCACATGCAGCCAGCACCCACTAAGGTGGAGAGGAGCAGCAAAACCAAGCTCCAAGATGGCCAATGCCATGGGGAGACGCAGCAATCCCAAACATCGCTGCTTCCTGCCTGGAGCAGCAAGAGCAGCGTGTAGCCGTGGGCCATGACGTTGGTGCTGGGCACCTGCCTTGGCTGCAGGAGGTCCTGCTTCCTGCTGGAGCAGCTTCCTGGCATCATTCCTGTGCCAAACGGGGTGTCTGACACAGGTTTTACATGATGATTAATGTCAGTATTGCTATAAATAGAAAACTTGTCTTGAAACAAAAAGAACCCCCAAATCCCTCTCTCTTTTGCCGGCAGATTTGGTCATAGCCTCCTTCCAGCTGTCAGCTTCCTGACCATGCAATGCCACCTGGTGACCAGCAAGTACCAGCCAAGGCCCCATTGAGTGGATGAAGAACCCATGGATTTCACACGGTGTCTTTCGTTGGGAATTCACATGGAGATGTTCCTCCTGCAGGAAACATCTTGCACTCGAGACTATTGACAAAACCTAAAGCTCTGCCAATTTGTGAATGAGACGAGGCTGTTGCATGAATGATGCCAGGCACCGGATATATCCTGGGAACTTTTTTCCCCTTTTTATTGCCTGAGGGGGCAGGCCTGGGACACTGGCAGCACGAGCTCGCGTGGAGCACAGGGCTGCTGCGAGCTGGGGCAGCTCCCAGGTGCTCCCAGCCCAGGCCCTCAGCAGTGCCCTGCGGCACATGGGGCGGCACCACGGTCACTGCCGGGCCTGCCTGAATAAGCAGTGCTTAAGCACACACAGCCATAAAGCCTCAGCCTCTGGAGTGCCAGCCATGTCCTGGAACGAGCCCTGGGAAAAGCTGCCCTGACAGCCCAGTGTTCAGCTCCTCTTGGATGAGCCTGCTCACAAGGTGCCAGGGCAAAGCCATCCTGGCATATAGATTCTATATGCATAGGACCCTGCATATAGAAAGAAAGGAGTGTGAGCAGATTCAGCACCAGCTTTTTAGGGTGGATTCAGGCTGGATGAGGCACGATGAGCTCAGCCTCAGGGCTCATCTTTTTTATAGGGAGGTAACAAAATTGGTGACTGCGCAGAAACGAGAAGCC
>JAUBOD010000033.1:372260-384051 GCA_032353885.1 Nothura maculosa | reverse complement strand
GGCAGCAGAGATTTGCTTTGGTTTTTCTCCTCGAGTACTACTGCAAGAAATGTCCTCAGGCTCGAAAGCTCAATGAACAGGAGGGCTTTCCCCGCCACGCTCACACCTAATGCTAATGGTACCAGGGCTCTGCCATTCTGTGTGTGCGGCGATGTGGGAAACAGGAAACTGGTGCTGTCCAACCCACGGGTCTCTCCTGCATCTGGAGACCTGAGTGCGAGCAAGACACACCTGGATGAGGAAGCACATGCTGTGGCAGTGGCAGAAGGGCCCGTTTTTTCACAGTGTTACCGCTGATATTTAAGGCAAATCGCCACACCTGCATATGGTAAGAACAGACACAGGGTGTGCTGCCTTTTCAGTGACCCTCGTGCCGGTAACACAGGAGGTGAGGGATGAGGCAGCAGGAAGGCTCCTCAGAGAGCCACCCAAGATGGGTGGAACCAGCCCCATGAAGGGCTCTGCAGAGCCCCGCAATTCCTGTGTGTGCCTCGTGAGGTTGACGCTCTGAGGGACGGACACGTTGGCTTTGGACCACGTCTGAAGGACAAGGTGGCTTGGGCCATGTCTAAAGAGTGCAGCAAGAGCTAGGGGTGCTGCTGTTCTCCTCGGGGCCAACCTGTTCGGCACCTCATCCCGATACGGCCGCTCTTACAAATTAAAGACGAAATCAGCAGAAGTTGCTGCAGTCCTTGGCACAGTCCGTGATTTAATCAGACTCTGTTCCCCAATACTAATGGAATAAATAGACTTACGGACTATGAAGCACTTCAAGAGGTCATCTAGCCCGTTCCCTTGATTTAAGGCTGGGTTAGTTATAGTACATCATCTCTGCCAGAGATTTATCTTACCTGCTCTTGGGGCTGACGACGTGCAGAGGCTGCTGCCTCGCCAGCGCGGCCGTTGCGACGCGTCGCCCCTCACGCCGGGCTCTGCACAGCGCCTGCGCGGCCGCCCTCCCTGCTGCAGCCACCAGCCACCCTGGCCCCCAAGGCCGGCACGAACCCCCTTCCCACCAGCCCATCCCCTTGCCCGTCTTGGTCCGGACGGGCTCCGCACAGGCCAGCGAGGCCAGGATGCTCTCAGGAACCGGTGGCAAGGCCTGTGCCCCTGTGAAACTGCACGCGAGCACCACCACTACCTGCCATTGACATAGAAAGTTGTGCAACTGTTTACCGAGCGCTCAGTAAACAGGGCTTTTAACCATGGCAACGTCCGTATCACGCGGGCTGCATCCACACGAGCCGTTCCAGATAAACAGGCAGCAGCCCAGCAATAGCACCACGCTACGGCTTTAATTATTAGCCCATTGATGTGGCACCGTGTGTAAATGCAAACCTCAGGGCGCACTTCTGGAGAAAAGGATCATGATAAAGGTAAAGATAAAAAGGGCACCATACCCAAAGCGTGCTGAGAAAGGTATTGCAAAAATTGCTTCCTAGCTGAGAAGCGTGTCCTGGTTATCTAGATGATAGATCAGCCCAAACATATGGCAAAACCAAAAGGGGGCAGAGGCTGCCAGATGCCCTCTGTTCCAGCCTGCTTTGGCTATTATACATAAAACTCAGATGTGCCAGTCAATGATAGCATGCCCAATAACATGCATTGGTGTCCACCTTTCGAGAAGCGAGCCTTGAATGTGCGCAGAGCCCCCAGAGCAGGGCTGCTCTGCATGATGTCTGCAAGCTGGGGAGCAGGCAGGAGGGGGCCAGCACTGGGCACCGCGTGGGCACTTTGCAGCGGGATGGTACTGGCAGCTACCAGCCCACGGCAGTAAGTTCAGAAGCCCAGTTAAGGCCCAGTGTTGGGTACAAATGTGAACATCTGTGATGCTGAGCACTCGTCATTAAAGCATGCCCTGCATCCTTGTCTGAGCCTGGCTCAAAATAAGGGAGTTTTTGCCAGCCTCGGAAGTTCACCTTTCCTGCCTGATGGAGCTGGGTGGTGACCAACATGTCTCTACCTACAGCAATATCTGCCTGTCCAGCTCTGTCCTGCTCCGAATATTTGGTGAAATGTGACTGACGAGGGACACACTCGAGCAGGATCCCAGGTGACTGCAGACAGCGAGGGGCAGGCGGTGGCCCGGCCGATGCAGGCGGCTCCACGGCAGATCCGCAGGCTGCAGCAGGGGACTCGGCTGCACGGCGGGGCTGGGGCGCAGGCAGGAGCTGCCGCGCCAGGGTGCGAGCCCTCAGCTCACACCGGGGCCTCGCCGCGCGCAGCGTCGGGCCCAGCCGCTGCCCGCAAGGAAAGGTGATGCCTCCACCAGGATTAAGTTACGGCAGCGCTGGGGCCTCGCTCTGGCTCGCTCCCTGCCGCTCCTGTGGCTGCCCACGGAATGGAGCTGGCCTGCCAAGGAACACACGCGCCTCGCAGCCACACACTGACCGGCGCGGCTTGCACAGCAAGAACGTCACAAGGCACCCCTGAAATCCACCTCTGTGGCTGGCAGAGCGCCCGACACGCGGGAGCTGAGCGCCAAGCTGCGAGCCCCAGGGCAAACCTGCTTGCAGGAGGGCTCCGCGCAGCATCGCGCCCATCGCGGGGCCACGCGACCTCTCGCAGTCCCTGTGGCCGGCCAGGTAGCTACAGCTCCACAGAGCTGGCCTTTTCCCTGCTCCTGGTAATTGCACCACCACCTGCTTAAGTCTCCTCCACTCCCTCTTTCCTCTCCGTCAACAATTAGTGCTCTGGTTTTAATTTTTAAAGAGTTACTTAAAAAAAAGCCAGCCTGGCAACTCTCTCTGAATAGAAAGACTGTGTGGATTCAGGTCGGAGTTTGAACAGCAGCTGTTGCAGAAAATAACCTATTCATTAGGCTTCCAAGCAGGGCTGATCAAATTACTCAATACAAATAATTCATCTGACAATTTTCTCTTTGCAGATTATCTACACACCGGGCATTTTCTGCCAGCACAAACCTACCTTCTCTGCACACACACACATACACCCAAAAAAAAAAAAAGAAAAAAAGCAAAAAAGCAAGCGAGGCAGAGCACAGTGCTGCCCCGGCGCAGGGCGCTGCTCCCGTCCCCGGCTGCCGTGAGCCGCCCGGCCGGGCGGGCGGCCTGGCTGGGGCTGCTGGAGGCTCGTCCTCCTGGCGGCTCGCGCAGGACGCAGCCGGGCAGCGCTAAGGTTTGCCAGCCTGGCATCTCCTCCTCTCCCTGCCGATGCCGGGGGCGGGCAGGAGGGCTCATCACGGGGCAAATGCACCCCCAGGTTGAAAGCACCCAGGCTCTTTCCTCTGGCTGAGGCAGAAAATATATGTATACATACACATGCACACACAAATAAATATATAAAAGGCAGCGCCTGTGGGCTCTTTAGAGAGTTTACATTCCATTTTCTCTCGTCACGCTGGCACAAATTATTTGCTCTGGTGTCTGGCTTGCTGTTTGCGAAGGGCGCAGCGGCTGTCCCCGGCACGACCCGCGCAGCCGCGTTAACTGCCAAGGTGCCGGGGCGCTCCCGGCGGCAGCTCCCGGCTCCCAGTGCCAGGGCTCCCTGCCTGGCGCCAGGGGATGTCCCCTTGGTGGTCGCTGTGGCACAGCCTGGAGCGCTCCAGCCCACAGGGCCGCGGCTGCTGCAGCCCCCGGGTGCGGACCCGGCCGGTGGGGTGGCTGCCGCCTTCCTGGCCCCGCAAGGACGGTGTGGGGCCTTCCTCGCCCACCCGCCAGAGTCATCATCACGGCCACCACACCCCTGCACCAACCTGCTCGTAGGGACTCGCCCAGAGAGACACCTCCCTCCAACTTAGGGTCCCAGCTCAGAGACGGAGGAAAACCCACCTTCTTCCAAGGCAGGGCTTTGCAGCGTAACGTGAAGGGCCCAGGACAGGGATGCTGGTATGGCCTTGTTTTACCATGGAATGCAAAAACAACACGGGCAAGTGAGGAAGGAAAAAAATAAACCTCAGACAGGTTGGTTCAGCTCCCAGCAGAGGCCCTGGATGGATGGGTTTGGGGTGAGGAGGAAGCACTCTATTTTCTTCAGCATGCTCTGCAGCATTTGCCCATCATTTCCTTTCAGGCGCGCTGCTCCCCTTCAACTCCAATATTTACTGTTAAAATCCTGCTCTATCATGTTTTCCCAGAATATTTCACATGGGCACTGCGGTCTGACATTTCTAAGGAGTATTTGCTTCTCCTCACCAGTCTGCTCATCTTTGGACCAGGTTTTCAAAACACCCAGATCCTCCTCCTTTTCCCTCCACTCCTTCCTTTTTCTCTCCCCCCTACTTTTTTTTTCCCTTTCCTATTCTTCTCTGACTGTTTCCTTTTCATTACCACAGCAAAGCTAGACAGGGAGAGAGATTTGCCTTTGTTTTGGACTCTCAGCTGGACCAAAGCCTTGTGCTCAGCAAAGCGCTGCTGTTCTCCCAGGGGCCACGCTGCACTTTTGTTCCGCCGTGTTGCCTCGCCTCCTGACATGAGAGAACCCCCAACAATATCTCATGTCCCTCGAGCTCGGAAAAAACAGGTAATGATGCATGGATGTGCAATGAAATTTCAGAAATGTGCACTGACTTTTTAGAAATATGCCAACTGTCAAAAACAACAAAAAATGAGAAAAATCAGACCCAGCAAATATTTAAAATGTGAAGTCTTCACTACCAGTGACTATGAGCTGCATTTTCTATTAGAAAAAGTAGAGCAACTTGTCCAAATTCTGTAAGATTTTCCCCAAAAATGTGACCTGCAGGTTGACCCACCAGGCAGCCTGCTTATTAGTCTGTTGCTAGCCTGCTGCTGCTCTACTGCCAGCCGCCCTCGAACGCTTTGTGTATGAGGTCTTCACAGGTTTTCCCATTTGAAAAGCCTTTTAAAAAGATAACTTTGGCTGTATAATGGCCTGGCCATATGTACAGAGATATCTATCACGCAGGACTTTGTATTTTGTGTTTACATAAAGGCGAAGCGATGGAGATATCAGCTGAGCGAGCACGGGAAGCGAATCGGAGATAAAGCGACTTAGATAAATCAATAGAAACGCACGCAAGCTACCTGTGCGTCACATCGCTTTCCATTTTGCCATAAATAACCATTTATGGCTCTGCCATATGCCAAATAGCAGCTCACACCAAATGGCTGCGCGGCGAGCGGTCTGGGTCCCGCAGCGCCGGGGAACGCAGGGAGGGTGGGAAGGGGCAGCTCCACCCAGTGCCTTTCCCGCTATAAGGGCAGCCGGAGGAGCCCCGAGTCCTGCCCAGGAACCCGCTGGCGGGCACCGCACGAGGGCAGCCGCCTTTCTCAGCCACCTTCCCGCTTCTGCCAACTGCTTAATCAAAGTGCTTGCCACTGCGGGCGGCCCAAGTCGTGCCTGCATGAAGCAATTTCCAAGTGTGTTTTATTGATAAGGGAAATCCTAATGCTCACGAGTGAGACCCTAGGGAAAGAGGCCGGGGATCACGGCGCTGCTGCGAAGCGGGTGCTCCCCGATTTCCCCCAGCTCCCTCGCCAGAGGTGGTGGCACGAAGCCGCCAGGGTCTCGTGCTCCCTCTGCCCTTCGCGGGCTGCAGCCGGAGCCCCTGCGGGTGCCCATGGCAGATACTCTGTGCAGGCTACAAGCCCAACGTGCTCCAGCATGACACGCTTGCACTGCCCAAGAGCGGGGCTGAAAGGCCTGCAAACAACAGCTAAGCAATAGGAAGAGCAAGGGGAATCCTCTGATTTGCCTTTATTAAAGGATGATGGGAGGGAGTACGCTGTGTATTCTCTAAAGCCTCCTTGAAGTTGTTTTCATATGAAATATTTGAAAAGTTTTCTATGCAGCTTTCAATCGGCCTTTCAGAAAAGAATTATGAGGGCTATTCCTTTTGTTCTAGAAATATTGAGAATTTAAAAATAATCCCTATTTTATAGATATAATATACCTTCTCCCTTTACATATGCCATAAAAGCAAAAATATTTTACATGTCTTACTCAAATCTGTAAGATATTATTACAGAAAATTGTTACTTTTACTACTCAACCTGAACTTTTATGAATAGCTGCTGCTTTAGATTTACACACTGACTTCGTTAGAGTTAGAAACGGCACTGTGAAGCTAACAACAGCTGGGATTTTTTTTTTAAAGGCTACGCTAAAAACTATTTCCCAATAGCAATCCCTTTTCTGATCAGCTTATGGTTTTAGTGCTGCTCGACTTTTGCCTCGGGGCAGTTGCACGGGGCAGGTCTTGTGCTGGAGGCCGCAACGCCACGTGGGCAGCAGGGCACGAGGCGCTGCTGCTGCTGTCACCCCTGGGCACCGGCACACGAGGGGCTGCAGCAACCGCACACGCGCCCCAACGCCTGCGTCAGCCCCATGGGGACCTGTCTGGACAGCAGATCACCACGGGAGCTGGCAGACAGCCACGCTAGAAACCAGCACAGAGCATGGTGAAGGAGGCTGGGAACACGTCTTTTTCTGGAGAGGCTGGGGGGTACCTCTGACCACACACTTTGCTCTTTGAGAATTTCCCGCTTGCCCTTTGCATTTGTGCTCACAAGGTTTTAGGGGTGCCGAGGAAGGGGGACAAGGGCGCCAGACAGAGCGTTTCGGTGAGGGCCCTACCTGGCAGCCGCCTGGGCAGGCTCTGGAGTTGCCGTCCACAGGAGTCGTGAGCCGCAAAGCAAGCGGTCCCAGGGGAGCTCCCTTCAAAACCCGCCACATGCACCCTAAAATATTGGGAAGCAAAAAGCAACATCAGGAGATGCCCAAGGGCAAATGAGGGCATTTCCAAGCCACCAGTAGAAAAATTTCTCACTGAGATTAATTAATAAGTAAAACACAGTCGGCAGTTACAGTCATTGTATTCCCGGGTGTGACACTTTCACACACACACTCCCACACACACATATGTGCGTATAAGAAAACCTGACCCCGAGGGGCCAGTTTGGCAGCTGGCTGCGGACAAGCCCTTCCCTTCCCGCCGGGAGGGCCGGTGGCCCCGCAGGAGCGCGGTGCGAGGCTTCGGCCTCTCCCCGTTCCTGACCCGCAGCCGCGCGGTGCCCCGGCAGCGCGGACCTCCCGCTCGCTGCCGAGCGGAGCTGCCTGGCGCCGTTGCCAGGGTGACGCCCCGGGCGCAGGACGGCCCGGAGCGGGGGGATCAGGACAACCTTGGGGTTCGTCACCGATTTCAAACAGAGACAGATGCCCACACGCCCGCCCGCCTGCGTGCTGGCCAGCAGCGCCGGGGCGGCTCTAGGGATTTTTTCTTTTCTGTTTTTTCTGATGTTAACTTTTGGGGAGGGAGGGTAGAAATAGGCTCAGCTCTATTTAAAAAATAAATAAATAAAAAGCCCCCCCTCCCTTTTCCCAAAACCGCCCCCTGGCAGCCTCACACGACGGCCCCAGCCCTTGGGAGGCCAGGAGGGCTCGGAGGCCGCGGGGGCTCCCCCCGCTGCCGCCAGCGGCCTCATTAGGGCCTAATAAAACGCGGCAAAGTGGCGCGAGGGGATAAACAATAAGCAGGCCGCGGAGCGGGGGCGCGCGGCCGCCTCGCGGCAGACAGGCAGCTCCGATTAATCCCCCGAGGGGCGCGTGGCGGGCGAGCCGGGCGCGCAATTAGGATGAAGGCGGAAATTGGAAATGGCAAAGGTGTGAACATGTGTCACATTACGGCTAAATGATAAATTACAATTCTGTCAGCGCAATAAGCGGTAATTAAGAAAGATTTCAGCTATCCCTTTTCGGACGGGAGGGGAGGGGGAGAAATGGAAAAAAAAGAAAAAGAACAGGAGGAAGAGCAAGTTGATTTTCCTCCCCTCCTTTTTTAATTTATTTTTTAATAGGATAGTTTGGATTTATTTGCAGCATTGTGTGCTCCATTTCATGTATGGGGGCTGCTTTGCGCTGCTTCTCCATGGCTGCATCTGTGGACTTAAAATATAATACCTTCCTCCCCGCCCCCAGCGCCGCAGAGCCGCCGCCGCAGCCCCAGGCGGCCCACGCATTAAAATACACACACACACACACACACACACACACACACACACACACACGCAGAAGCGGAGCCCGTCTCGCCCTGCCCTCCCCGCTCACCGCTCTGCTCAGGCTGCTGCTCTCTAATTATTTTAAACAAGCCCCGCGCAGCCCAGCTGGCAATTAGGAAGCGCCGCGCTGGGGCTGCGGGAATTCATGCCCTCCTCCTCCTGCTTCTGCTGCTCCTGCTGCCGCCACCGGTAGCAGCAGCTCCCTGCCCGGCTGCGGGATTTCTCCGGCAGCTGCTGCCTGCGGAGGAGACGTCCAGCCTGGAGGAAGACGCGATAAGCGGCACCTTCACCCGGCAAAATTAACTGCATGAGCAGCGTCTTGCGCCCCAAGGCCCCGAGCCACACACAAATACACACACACACACACATACATACACACACACACACACACACACATATATATATGTATATAAAATTATCACAGCTCGTGCACGAGAGCCACGGCAGCCCCAGGCAGCGCTTTCTAGCGCACCGGTCGATAGTGCGTCCTCACCAAGCGTTCAGCGCCCTCTTCGTTTCATTAAATCTATTAGGTTTAATTAATCTGAGACTGGAGTGACATAAGGATTTAAAAAGGAGGGGGGGAGCAAGACAGGCTAATTGCAAGTCAATGTCTTTTTCCATGCACTTCTCATTTTTTATATATAACCATTAGCCGCGTGCCTGGCAGAAGCACCATGCGGAGGCCTCCCAGCATCTCACTGCCAACGCTGAAATCCAGGGCTTTGCGTCCCCACACGCACCCTCCCATGGGGAGCTAAAGCCACCCGAGAGCTGCCTGGAGCTGTCGCCAGCATCATCCCATATCGCTTGGTGCCCACGGGCAGTGGTGCCCGGGGCAAGTGGAAGCCCTGCCGCGCTCCCCACGATGGACCCACTGCCGCGCTGCTTGTACCAGGGAAGATGGCCAACAGAAGGGCACGGAGCGCTCCCCAGCTAACCCGCGGGCAGGAGCAGGACCTGGTGGCACTCGAGCACCTGACAGGGCCCCTCTCCTCCCCTCTGTCCTCTCCTTGACAGCTGGAAGCTTCACCCTAAAATCCTCACTGCGGGCAGCATGTGAACACTGCAACTACTGCGCCCAAATTAGCAGCAGTTAGTAATTAAATAGTAATACTAATAGCAATAACAGGATGCTGCACATTGCGGAGGCGGGTTGCTCTCGAGCAAGCCGCCGGAGAGGCGGCAAGGACGAGGGAGCTTCCTTCCCTGGGGGAAGCCCTCCCACAGCCTGCCGGGAGGCACCTTCCCAAAGGATTCACCCTGGCCTCAGAGCTGCTCACTGCAGCTCGGATCTCATGCTGGGCAGCAACGGGTGATCCTTGAGTACAGTCTCTCGGCCTCCTCCAGGGCTGGCGGGTCCAAGCGCTTCCCGGAGCCAGACACACTCCCGAGTTGGTCCCAGCGACGCTGCAAACCAGGCAAACCTTTGGCCTGTGCCCCCTTGGTTAGGAGGGAAAAGCCTCGTTTTCCCTCTACTGTGGGCTTGCCTGGGGCTGAGGCTTGGCAGATTCACAGGTTGCCTTTTCACCTCGGGATGTCGCTCCATCAAGGCTCAAGACTTCACCAAGAGGATTCACCGAGCATAAAGTGCACCCTGCAGGAGTTCAACAGGGGGGCCCAAAACCCTTGTCCTTCCCGTGCTGCTCCATGAGCCGGAACTTAGAGGAACTAGGAGTTCCTCGAATCCTCTAGGGCTGGGGAATCCGGCTCAGCGGGTGTTGGGAGCGGGGCTTCATATGCGCCTCTTCCCGCACCGATTTGCCCCTGGGCCCTCACCTGGCCCCCTTGCATGCACTGGCCTGGGTAGGCGCTGGATGCATCCACACGGCCCCAGCTAGGCACGCACCGCGCCACAGTGAGCAGCAAGAACAGCGCCTGGAGATCAAAAGAACATAGCCCCCCTAGTTTTACTGCTGCCAAGCACTTAAAGAGGCTCAAGGAGGACGCAGTTACCTATGACAAGTGAGTGGGCTTGGCCACTGCCCGCTCCTGTCCACGCCACTTCCAGCCGCGGGAGCAGGAGGGAGCATTTTGTGGGAGTGGACTTGCAAACATGCGGCACCGCGCAGGCATTTGGACGAGGGAAAGTGGCTCCCTAACTCAGGATACTCTTTCATGGTTTCACTTCCTCCCTGTGCTTCCCCTCATCCCTGCACACCTCCAGAACTCACCATGACTGCAGCCTTTGGACTTCCCAAGCACACCCGGTGCAGCCGTTGGGGCCGCGCTCTCCGCAGCCTGGTGCATTCCCTGCCCAGCGGATAGCCGGGCTGCCACAGCCTTGCGACTCTGCAGCGTCTCTTGTGAACCCTTTTCCTTGCTCTTCTATCTCAACTTTTATTTCCCTGAGCCATTTTACACACAGAATTAACCTTTCAGTCCCCTTTCTCCCCAGCAAGGACGACTTTGGACTCTAGTTCCTTCCTGTAATGCCATGGTGGCAAGAACATCCAGCAAGGACGCGGCAACACACGGAGAGTGAACAGAGCGTGTCCTGGCGTATCCGCAGAGTTCACAGCAGGAGCAGCCAAGACACAAGGCACATTCCCATCCAGTATTTGGCTCGCGTCGCCGCGGCCCAAAGGAAAGAAGCGCCGAGGCGGCCGGGCAGGCGTCAGCAGCAGCTCGTGGCCCTGCGCCCGCTCACCAGGTTAACCTGCCCTCCTCTTCCTGCGGCACAGGCCCCTGCACCCCCTCTGCACAGGGGCCCCAGCGGGCAGAGCCCCTCACCCAGCCTTACTCCCATCTTTCCTTTTCCTCCCTGCCCCACAGATGTCTGCCACAGGAGCAGCTCCTTCACAGTCAAAGTGGCCCATGCTGCTCCAGGAAAGGCTTGTGGCTCCTGCTAAGGCAGGTGCTCCTGCTTGCTGCAGATCCAGCCCCAAATATTCAGTCTCTGGCAGAAAATGGGCCCTTTGGGGCTCTGCAGTGCCCCTGGCTGGCGCTGCTGCCCTGGTCTCCTCTGCGAGCGGGGCTGGGGCACAGCTCAGTGCCGAGCTCCCCCCGGCAGGAGCAGCGCCCTCCAAAACCCCTCTTACCAGGTGACACGTTCTAAACTGCTCAGCCTCTTTCCCCTTTTCCAAACAGAGGGGAAGAGGAGCATGGCGCTAATTGGGAAGCACATCCTGCGCAGAGCGGCGCTGCCGCCTCACGGCATCAATGGAGTCCCTAATTAATTCAGACTCATTCAGGTTTTCTGTGCAGCCAACGCTTCCATCGAGACGCAGGGGAAGAAATTACCAAGCAATATAAATACCCATTTAGCTGCAGCTCCCGAGCGCAACGCGCGGAGGGAACCGGCGCTGGCTGCGCAGGGGAGCGGGGCTGCGGCGATACATGCAGGCTGCAGCAAAATAGGTCAGCAAAGGGAGACGCGCGTAAAACTGCACAGAGCTGCACATATGAAAATCACTGCACTGATGAGAAGTGATTTCCAAAGAGAGCCACAGCTACAGAACGGCAGCCTGCAGCCAGGACCCCTGTGCGACCGCTGCCAGCACCTGCTCCGGATCCCCTTTCCCAAATTATTGCGGTGCCACGGGAGCTGTGACGTGGGACAGTGCTGTTGAGCGCTGCACCACAGGAAACCAGGGTTTCCACGGGGGTTTCCTGCAGGGTCGGGATGCTGCTGCACAGCATAGGCAGAAAGTCTCCCTGCACAGCCAGAACCCCAGTCTTGTCCTGCTGCAAAATCCCCAAGTCGGTTCAGCACAAGCAGCCGCTGTGGATGCCCAGGTCAGGCCTGGTGCTGCCGGCGGGAGCAGCACTTGCAACCGCTGAATATGCACCTGGCCCGGGAAGCCCAGGCA
>JAUBOD010000033.1:344204-365922 GCA_032353885.1 Nothura maculosa | reverse complement strand
TTGGGCGCCAGTGGCTGGTAGCTGCAGCGCGCTGGCAGCCCGCGCACCGCTGGCCGAGGCAGCCGTCGGTGTCTAGGTACCAGCGCGAGGGCTCCGAGGGACGGCGCTCACTCAGCAATCCCCCTCTTTCTCAGAGGGCCTCGGCGCCTCGCACACTCACAGCCAAGGCTTGGAGGTTAATGCAAGCCGTGGGGTCACGATCGCCCAGCTCCCTACCCTGACTCCCTCGAGGAATCAACACATTAAACTTTCCTCACTAAAACTCTCTGCTACATTACCTGCTCCCTAGGTCGGGGAGGTTTTCCTATCTCCTGGCCACAGACAACCTGATCCAAACTTGCCCATGAGTGCAGGGGGAAGGATATTCAACGTCTGCCCTAACTTCACCGTGTGCTGCCCACCACGTCCAGTGTCCTTGGGTGCTGCTCTGCCTTGGGGTCGGGTCTGAGCCACCAGCTGAGGCACTGACCCTATTCACAAGTGACACCTGATGCAGAGGGAACACGTGTTGGGAGCCTGGGGCGAACGAGGAGCTTCCGACCTGGGCTAACTCCACTCCCTCTTTCTGACAGAAAACATCTAGCAAACAACAGATGCATTTCTCCTAATGGTTTGGTCTCACCCAAACACGTGCAGACAGCTGCTGTTACGCTGTAAAAAGAGTAGATTTAGAGGAATAAGGGGGAAAGGGTGTTTTCTTCCCAGTGACATAATGTTTCCACGCATGTTCAGCTAAACTGGGCAGAGCCACCGCGCTCCTCGGGTGACATCATGGTATCTGCAGATCCTTCTAGCAGAGCTCCCTAACGCTGCAACTCAAAGGAGACTTGCACAGACCAAGGGACCCCCAAATACAGGCTCTCTCTCTCAGGCAAAAGTCAAGTTAGACTAAGAAGTATCTTTGAAGTTTTTTGGGAAACAAATCTGTTGATTAATGCATAAAAGCCATTTTGTAGGGAATTGGCACTAGCACTACACACTATTCCTGCTAAAGAATAATGCCACAATCCAATAACACAGGTTGCAAACATGAAAGAAAAGCAGGAATATTCAATTATTGGGCATCGCAGCTTCTTCAGGCCACCTAGACTCCTGCGGAAGGGAACGCAGCCGGCTGCACACCTGTGTCATTCCCGGCACCTCGGGCAGGGAAACCTTCCCCAGGGATCTAGCTGTCCAGCCCAGCGTGCCCATCTGCCTCCTCGCCAACGGGGCCACAGAGACACAGCAAAAACGAGTCCTGCCAGTTCTGCTTGGATTGAACACCTCCTTTTTTCCCCTCACTCCAATAATCCCAGCAGTCTCCATCTTACCACAGGCTCTACAGTTCTGATGAAGGCGATGTATTTCTTACCTTGGCAGACTGTAGGGCTCTCACTGCCCACTGGAGAGAGAGCTAATTCTTACAGAGGAACAAGGGAGAGCTTGTATCAGCTCACAACTGAGTCACCTACACAACACGGTCCACATCCACAGGGTTAGGAACCAAGGTAAAGACCAGAGGAACCCAGAGGGGACGAGGACCTCCCGGAGGGCCCTGGCCTCGTATCATTAGCCCATTGGTAGTGCCAGGCTTGTTCCTTGGGGAAATATCACAGAGCCCTGAATTGGCTAGTGGTGAAGAAAAATGGAGCCCAACATACCCTAGGAGAACTGCGCTTCCATGCTGAAAGGCGATTTTCCTTCCCCTTAACAAGCCCAACAAGGAGTTCATCATTTTTGGCTTTGAAGAATTACCTGCTTCAGTTTGATTTTTTTTTAAAGATTTTTTAAATTAAAACCTAAAAGCTATAGAAAAGTAGAGGTAGCTTTTAACTGCAAGGTTCCTATCTGCAATGAGCACTGCTCCGGAGCCAAGGGACATTTTCAGTCAGACTGGTATAAAACAATACTCAGGGGGAAAAAAGGGTTGAAAGAGAAAGCATTAAAGGTATAGGAACTCAGAGACCTCTTCCTGCTCCCAGATCGACCATCTCACAAAACGAGCGTATTTCCTCCATGAGGAGTCTATATTTAATCCAGACACATCACTGAGTATGGCTGAGCAGCCTGGCAGCCCTTTCCTCCTCTTCAAAAAGCACTCGAGATTCACTCTTGGCTTTGTCTAATGAGCGGCCTACGTCTCACAAGAACATATACCCTTACAGGTTGCAGCGAGTGAAGCCAGGATCCGTGAAATAACACTTCTATTCCTTTCATTTGGGCTGCTTCCTCAGAAAGAAGGGGAAAAAAGGCAAAAGGACGCAGAGAGGCCTCCCCCACTCTGGAAAACCAGCTAGTGTGGAGGACGCTCGCTGGCCACCCTGTCTTTCGAAGCTTTCGTAACCCTGTTTGGATGCGATGCTCTGCAAGGAGCGTTACAGAACCACCACCCCAAGCAGGCGGCACGAACAGCGCAGTCCCAACTGCCCTTCCCGCCTGCAGCTGTCCTAAGCTCTGTGACTGGAACAGGGATTTTCAGTGGAAATGGGTAGCTGTTTCCTCCCCCTGAGTTCCTGAGGCAGGTGAAGAGCAGAACTTTATGCTGAGAAGCAGTACAACAAGGAGCGAAATGTTATGGCCATTCTCTCCCAAACCACATCCACCAGCCCAGATATCCACACAACCCAGCTCAGGGCTCCTGTTTGCAGCCAGAGTCCGGGATGAGGCCTCTGCTCTGTCTGCCTTTGCCCGTGACGCTGCTGCCTGTGAACCCGCCAGCTGCGCCGCGGGGCTTGTACGGTACAACAGAGGGCTGCCCTAACGGGGCGAAGGCCTCTCTGCAGTCCCACATCTCCATTTCACAGCTCTTCCCTAGCCTGAAAATCTTCACGTACCCTTCCTAGCCCTCAAAAGTCAAGAGCTCTTCCTGCCATCTCAAAACAAATGCAGAATGCAACGTTACCTTCACGTAGGCAACTTACGGTTTCCACCAATTGCCCCTGGCGAAGGGATTCGGTGGGCAGGGTGTGTGTGACCCACGTCAGCATCGGGCCTCTGCCTCATTGGGAAGATCCTCTGGGGGCTTTTTGCTTTCTTTCCTAAAAGAGGTTTTCACTGTTTTAAGATCCCACAAACAAAACCTGTTTATGGAAAAAGAGAGATATTTTGAATACTAAAGTCCTTTATTCAACAACACAGAAATATCACAAAAACAACTTTACTGGGCAAATTGAATGTTTTTATACAGTTTTGTACATGCCCCATAAGTGATTATTTTTTAAATAAATACACTGTTTTCCAAAACTGTTTTTTTCCATAATTGCACAAGCATACATACACCTTACACAAATATCTATTAGAAAATTTAATAGATAACTGCACAGTTCAGAAAGAGGAGAACACTGTGAAAGCAGTACATTTCTGTGGCCCGCGTTTCTGGAAAAAAACCTCTCGGTTCCCTGCAATTGTGAAAATGGGAGTACTTTCTAACACAGGAGCTGTCTTTTATTCACTAAGAATACAGTAGAGCTCAGCGTGAAACTGCCAAATTTAATAAAAACAAAATCTGAAACATTTAGCTGTTACATGAGAACCCACTGTTTGATATCACTATGCATCTACCCATGATCAAAGACCCACTACTGCTTTTTGCTGAATGTATTCGACCCTGAACGGTATGTTCATTTAACTACTTTCTTTCTTCATTATTTGATTACAGACAGAGCCCATTTGAAGACTTCATATTCCTTAGCACTCATTGTATGACTTACATACCAGGGGTTCTGCACAGACAGGGAGGATTTCTTCTCTGAGGGAGGGCCTGTTATGAATTCCCACCACGTGTATGTGCAGCCCTCCTCAGCCTTGCTGTTCTCCATAAGTTAACCTGGGGTATGACAAAAATGCTCCTGCGAGGCGCGGCGCGCCCGCCCGCACGGCTGCGAGATCCCATGTGCGCTTCTCTTTATTTTGCGTTGGCAGAATGAAAGACACAGAGGGATACACGTTTTCAGATGGGAAAGTGTTTTTAGACCTTGTGAAAAGAGCAAATTTGGTAATTAAACTTGACAATAATCTGATTTACAAATATGTATGTAACGTGTGGGGAGGAGGGGGAGGCGAGAGAGAGAGGCCAGAAAGGGATTTCCTTCTTCAAATATCACTAATCAAAATGCTCTATGTGCACTACATCATATAAATACCGCTTTACCAAAATCGAAAATCGTGATGGCGTAAAGCAACAATATCCAAAATCAAACCATATGGGGAAATCAAAGAAAAAAATTAACTCTCGTTCGTTTTTAATAATTAGCAGGTTTGTGTTGGTTTTTAACAATTTTGAATTGTAAAATGTAAAACACTACAATTACAATATACAGATCCATCAGTTCTTTAAAACAAAACGACAAAACAAAAAAAAAGAAACCACATCAAGACATGCAACATTAGGGTATCAGACAGTTAAGTACATTGCTATGAGTATCTTTGTACACCTAACGTAGCCTGAACTTAATTTCGTCTGTCCTTCTACAAGGGCAGTCCCAATTTTCCACAACGCAAGGCAAGCTTACCGGCCGCACACGCAAGTAAGCTCCAGCTCGTACGTGGATCAGTGTTTTGGTGGAGACCTGGCAGAGCTCTCGGGGTGCAGCCGGCCGGAGCAGAGGTCCCAGTGCGAGCGCCCCAGGAGCGGGCGCAGCGGTGCCACTGGGGCGGGGCCGCGCGGCCACGCACTCCTTGTGCGCCCCGATGAGGGGCACGTGGCGGACACGCCAGTCGGGCCGGCCCCGGCGCGCACCGCCCGCCGCTGCCGCCGGGCCTGGGCACAGCAGTGCTGAGCAGGGAAGGGGGCAGGGGCTGTGGCACCGCGAGTGGGGATGGCGCCGCACGGCGCCCGCCCCGCGCTCCCCTGCTCCGCACCTTGCCCGTCAAACAACTGCGAGGGCCATCTTGCCTAAAGTGGTAAATATATTAAATATGTGGCACAAGAGCATTCTCTGACTTTGATGGGATGGCCTTTCCACTCATGAGTGGTATGACGAAGCCAAGCATTAAAAAAAGATAATCAAGTGGTATTAAGTATCATTAAGTTCAGTATCTTCCATATCTTCTAGGGTGTACGAGTTACATCCCTCCATGAGCTGCCTTTTCAAGGAGCAAACATTTTATGTGCGCAGCAAGGGCAGGAAGCAGGATGGCAGGGCTGGTGGTTCAACACAGTCCAGATCCCAGCGGACCCAGGCATGTGTGCAAGAAGCATTCGTGCTTTGTAAATCATAAAACAAAGGTAAATTTCATATCCCCCCAAATATCCAGGCTCTCAGTTGAGCATAACGGCAAGTGAGACCCAAACCAGTATCAATGTTGTAACTCGCTTAATGGTAAAGGGCTTTATGCGGAATAAAAATATTGCATTCAGCTTTATAAACTATTTCCTCCATTGGCTGAAAAGCTTACACGAGAACTCACAGATGGAGGGCGCTTTGACGGCGTCACCGCTGTTCCTACGCTCTCGTACTCACTTCCCTTGGCATCCCAGAACAAGCTTTCTACAGACGACTGGTTTTGCACGTCCCCTGTGCTGTGCCCGCCTTACAGCACAGCCAAAAGCAAGCCCACACCATAAAGCCTTTGGGGAGAGAGAGAGACCCTTCTGTAAAGTTCTCCTGGAAGCAATGCAAGTGCATACACCACTACTCTAATACAGTGCTCGAAAGATTAATTTTAAATTTTATGTCTTCCCCTCACACACCACCACGGCGGAAGGCAATTGCTAGATGCGTCGTAATCTTTTTTATTGTGTAAAACTTGGCACCAAGTCTCTATGGAAGGCTGTATGGTAAAATAGTGCTGCTGTTGCTGCTGCTGCTAAACAACTAGCAAAATAATATTTAAAGCTAGGATTTATTGCTCCGGATTTAACTCGCAGAACCACACCGTTGTGTACAAACCGTTCATCTCCATAGATGCTCAGACGTGATTGTCTCCTTGTGTCTAAACACACAAAATACAAGCTGCTATCTGTACAGTTTACAGTACTGGAACACATATATTTGAAAATGAAGTATAGATATGTTACTTTTCAAAGATACATGACTTTATAGCAGGGGTTTACCCAAACTTTTTTTTTTTACAGCCACTTTAAAAATAGACAACAACTTCACTAGTATAGCTAAGTTACATCAAAGAAAGAACCAGTGTACTCAATGTGGATCGACTGGCCAATTCCCCAGGCTCCCAGATTTTGTGTGGTTTGTTTTTTGAGGAAACCCCTATACAGAAATGAAAATAGTATCTGAGTATATTCTTCAATGGTGGACTAAGCAGTTTCTTAAAACAATACTTTAGCTTGCCATTCACTTCGGACTGCCTTGAAAATAAGATACACTACTGCTTAAAAGAACCATCGGAATGCTTCAGCGCTGGGAACAGGTGTTCTCTAAAAAAGAAGCAAGAAAACAAGTTAAGCTTTCTTTCGTGGCATTGCAATACTCGATTTCGTCTAGTTGCTTTCTTCCCTTTACATTCTAGCCAGAGCTGCAGTTATCTAGGACCACATGATGACGCCTCACACAGCTTGGCAGCTCATAGAAACATCCTTTCTCTCAACACATGCCATTCAGGGACCAACACATACATGTCTTTGTCAAAAAGTAACGCACCCCATAAGCTATTTCCTCCTTAGCTAAGCAAGGCAATGATGAAAAAGACAACATTGTTATTAAAGTTACACAAGAGCAAAGGCAGGGTTGTGATAGTGCTCCGCGTGGCGCTCCCTCAGCCCGCTCCCGCGGGTGGGCAGCGCTCCTGCGGGCGGGCAGCGCTCCGCACGGCTCTCTCCGCCGCACCGGACCTGCAGCGAGGGAAGCGTGCGCTGCTGTGCAGGGCACTGCTCTCCGAGCGGGCACCCCTCATGGTTTCTGCTCGTCTCCCCCCCAGATTAATGACCGTTCCCTGACCACGGCAGGAGCAAGAGTGAGCCCGAGGGCAACTTCGTGTTGGTCAGGCCCGGCTCACAAGCCCTGGTTGCATTAGCGAGCGTCCACAGAGAGCAAGGCCGCGTGCAGTGAACTCTCCCTAAAAGCAAAGCCCTTGGAAATAGCAATTAAAGCTGGCTACAAAGCAGCTCCCCTCATTTTGCTGATGTTATAAATAAATATTATGTCTCTTTCTGAAGGATTTCTTTCATTTTTGTCTTGGTAACCACTGTCCAGCATTGTCCTGGGCTACTTGCTCTCAGGTGTAACATCCGTATCCCCAAAAATACCCAAGACCAAAACACTTCAGGTGTGTCACCATCATTCTCAAGTAGGGGCAGTGGACACCCAGGCCGTCTTCATGGATGTGTAAGTTTAATAAATCACCTGGACATGAACTTCCAAGGACAAAAATTGGACTTGTCGAGTGAGCTCCCCCGGAACAGCTGGTGTTGGCTCATGGCTGGGGCCGTCGCGGTGCCCGCTGCGCCCGCCCCGTGCATGGGGGGCAGCCCGCAACGCACGCAGCCCCCACGACGGCTCCTCGAGCTGGCGCTGACACCGCGCGGGGCGTGCAGGCTCATAACTCAGCACGGCGTCGACGGGAAAGAAGCCTGAGTTCAGCGCGGCGGCAAACAACTGCACGGCTAAACCAATTTCCAGAGAAGAGCCAAACATGCAAATGCATTAAACTTAATATATTGCCTTCACCTGAAAACCAAATATAATATTCTCCTATGGGTCCATCTACTTACACACAGAGCTGCAGCTAGATTGATTGATTTAAAAAACAGAGACGGAAAATGCCTTTATTTTCTTGCAGCGTCAGGCTGACTTACTGTCAGACATTGTCATATCAGCTGGAAGTAAAGGTGCAATGTCTGATTAAAAGGTCATTCAGACCTTTAAATACACAGAATAATATTTTTGAAGGGCAAGGCTCTGTTTTAATGTGTCTCCTTTAAAAAAAACTAGGAGATAAGGAATTTCGCATCTGCACACCAAGTTCTAATTAAAGATATACATTAACAATGAAATATCCACGGCGCTAACCCCCAATTCGGGAATGAATTATTAATCCGTGCTTAAACAAAGAGCTTTTAAAATAGAACAGGTGGCTCAGGTTAAATCAAAAGCAATTTATGGGATGAAATCCTTTGATTTCAGCACTCGGAGCTTCAAGGTTATTTCAAGACCAAACACCATCTTTCAGGCCGCACAGTGGCTCGGCACACCAATACACAGGCTTTAGTGCAATGACCATCCACCTTCTGCTTGTATAAACGCCCGAGTCCCAGCTGGGGAATGAAACCCGCGGCGAGATTGCGGCGAGTTTCTGGACTTTGCCTGGGCTTGCAGGAAATCATTATCCGAGTGTCAGGAAAGACAGATTTCCCGGGGAGGGGAGGGCAGGGGGCAGCAGCGCTGTTGAGGGCAGCCCTGCTGCTCCCGCCGCTGCAGATCCCGGCCAATGGCAGCCTCGTTCCCAGGAGGAAAGGCTGCAACCGGCAGCCCTGGCTGCTCCCAACGGGTGATGCTACAAGCATGGGAGGTCAGCCCTACCAACCAGGTAGCACATCAACCCTCAACATTAAAACTCTCTTGTTCCCTTTTTCTTCTTGGCAGCCTTCACTGAAAACTGAGCTTGCTGCAGAAGAGTAGCGCCAACATTTGAAATGCAGTACTTAATTGTGTTCTTGAAAAATAACCTTCATATGGAGAACCAAATCCACCACGTTGTCTGGTTTCATAAGAAGAAGGAAAAAAGGCAAGCAAACCCACCAGAACAGTGAAGTACCCTTTAACAAAGCCACAGGCATCTGAGCCGGCCACGGCACTGCCGCGGAGCTGCAAAGCAGGCCCCTCATACACGGCCATGCAGGCACACACATACAGCAGGTTAAAGCAGCAAAGCAACAGGCTCCGTGATTTGTCACCAGAGACTCCATTCGGCCACTTGATGTTGGGTACCAGGCCATGGGCTCCTGGTGCTGGCACCTGTGGGTCGGCCTGGGGCCACCAGCTTGCCCCGCTCAGCCCCACTGCTTGGAGGGACGTCGAGAGCCGCTGCCACCTCACGCCTGCGCCGCATCGTGGAGATGCCCCCTCTCCCGGCTGGCTGAACGTCGCCGCTCGCAGCTGCCTGCACGACCTGCTGCGCAGCTCGCAAGGCAGCGGAGCCGAGAGCCACGCTGGTGTTTGGGCTGCAGAACGCAGGCACTGCTGCATCCGTCAGCCGCTGCGTAAGTCAGCTTTGCTACTGCCTTCTGCAAGGCTAGGGAATCACTGCAGGACAGGTGAACCATGTTCAGAAAAAAAGCACTAATAAAATATAGCAGAGAGCTATGTGATTACGACCCAATACTTTACCAGTGTTTAAAGAGGTTGCCTGGTGTACAAATACAAATTCTTTTGCATTTGATCCTTGAGCAAAAGTCCTCTTCTCGCAGAAGCAACGTGGCACGCTGGCTACAGCAAGGTGCACTGCAGAGGCAGAACTCCCCCTTCCCCTGCAGCAGCCCTGGCTGAAACAGCCAGTCCTCTGGGAGGCACATGGCAGCTGAGGGGTGAAGATCTGGGCTGCCTAACAGCGCCCTTACATACACTGGGGTGACTGCAAAAAAAAACACAGGAGTGAAGGAGCTTCCTTCTCAACGAATCCCAAACATAAATGGCACCAGAGTTGAAACAGGTGGATTTTCCTGTATTTCCCAAAGCAGCTGGGCTGGTGCCAGCCACACAGGAAAAAGTGACCTTCACGGTGTCTTCAGAGGTGGGTGCTCTTGAGTTTCTCACGCTGGAGGAAGATCCCTTCTTGAAAGTCCTTCCACAGAGATGCAATTTGTAGCTTAGGCCAGTTGACGCACGATGTAAAATCTGTTCCACTAGGCTCAAGGACAGAGAGAGCTGATGCTACGTGATGGCAAAACAAGTTCACCTGGAAAGCCTTGCTCCCAGCGGGAAACGCAGTGTGCATCAGTCGGCAGCCCACGGCACACGCTGAGCACCGCCAGCAGCGAGGCCGGAGCCGAGCTTGTCTCCCACCCTGGCGAACGTGGACCCCAGCCCTGCCTTGGCAATGCCATGAAAGCCCCAAGGCTTGGGAGAAGAGCCGAGAGCCACAGCAGCAAGGCAGTAGGCATCCTGCCGCCTCCTCCAAGCCAGGCCTTACACCTCCAGTGCTGCACGTGGTTTTAGGGGGCAGCTGATCCCAATAGGCATGAGGTCCAACACACAGACGCTGCCACTCATGCAGAACCTGTCCCGAGTTGCTGTAGAGGCAGGTGCGTGAGCGCGGCATTGGGCACGGCTGCCACGGACACAAGGTCCCTCCCTGGCCTGCCCTGCCAGCCGGAGCTCTCCCAGCAGCTCCCCACTCCTTCCTTAAATGCTGAACCACCCTGAGGAAAGCAGCCTTTAAAATTATCTATGGCCCACTTTGTTCTTCTCATAAATATACATTACCTACAGCATCGGCTTTGGGGAAAAGCTCCTAAGGCTCAAATTCAGCTCACACAGTTTCCTTGAATGTTTTGCTTCAGGAGAGCAAGCTTGGGGGCAGAAAAAAAAAGCCTGAGAATTCCCAACCCTGCAAAAGGGAAAGGGCCGGAGAGGTCTAGCGCCTGGGGCAGCGCGTTCCTGCCAGCCGCTGGGCGCGCGAGGGCGGCCGGGCGGGGAGCCCTGCGGAGCTGCGCGCCGCCAGCCCGGGGACGAGGCATCGCTCCCGCGAGGCCTACGGCACCGGCTGCTCCACAGGGAGCTCTCGCTGGGGGAGCAGTCGGCTCCTTCCCGCCCTGGCAGCTTCCCACAAACCACAGGCACACAGAAAGTTGCTGTGGGCTCTGGCTGAGGTGTGAAACGACCCGGGAAGCTGTGGCACCCCTGCCAAAACCTCGGAGTGCCCACGGACACTGCCTCCTGCTCACAGGATGCGTTATCCACCACCCGCCAAAAACCAGCTGCTTTCTAGACTTTCCAGATAAAAAGGGATGAGGCCGTCAGGTCAGAAACTCAGCAGTGAGTTTGTTTTAACAATTCAAGATAAAACATCTCCCACCGTACCTGAGCAACAGACCCATCTCCCTCTGTAGCAGGGATGAGGTTTAATATTTGTTTTAAAAGGCAGCTTTATTTGCTCTGAGAGGGCACCAGTCTGCTGGCTGGCTGTCAGTTTTCCACTCACGCTGCGTCTCTCTCAAGAGGAGTTTGACACGAACCAGACTCGGAGCGCACCAGATTAGGAAGCTCGTTTGACTTTTCCTGCCGCCAACTCCACGAAGTGAAAAGCAAACCTTGGCCACAGGGTACATCCAACAGAAACGCAAAAAAATGAACTGCTAATTCAGGGACAAAAGGCCCAGCTCCTCTCCAGTTTATCACTTGGCTAACAGCCTCAAGAGATTTCGGTGAGACTAGCTGTGGAAGAGAGGGAGAACCAAAGACCTGTCGCCACAGGGCCAGATCTTGGACCTACCATCAGTAGTAGGTGGTAGTTCCCCAACTAAATCAATAGGAATAATTTGAGAAATAATGTATTTCTCCACAGGAGAAAGAACAAGCAAACATCTCTCTCATTTACATTCAGCGCACATCATCGTTTATTTTATATATATATATATCTTCTGCTTTCGATAGGAGATTAAATTTGAGAAGCGGGTAAACAATTTCACTTTTTGATCTAAAAATTGTATAACACCACTGGGAAAAAAACAGATGGCAAATACACACCAGGAACGGTGAGGAATCAGGGCTAACTTGGTCAAAGAACCACGGCTGAGGCATGTGCATGCAACAGGAGTGACGGAGCCGCTTGCCGTGCTGGCGAGCACCAAGGCGCAGAGTGGCCACACCAGCTCCAGCCAGGCCGCTCGCACGCGCCCCAGCCCGCTGGGAACCCGCGGGGGCTGCCGGAGCCGCTCAGCGCTGCCTCACGCTAGGGCCGGTGTGCACACATCACTCCAGGAAGCGGGATGAGCCCTGGAAAGGAACAAACCCCCTCGGCTGCTGCCAGGGCTGGGAGCAATTGGCAGTGGCCGCCACATCCGCACACGCTGCCTCGCCGGTGCCAGCGGGTCTCTTTGGCTGGGGAGCGGCAGGCGGCAGCCAAGCCTCCAGCTGGGGCGGCCACGCGCTCCGAGCGCTCGCAGTGTGTGGCTGGGCGGCCGCTGGGCTGTGCCAGGCACCAGCGCGCGGCGCTGGCAGCGCCCTCTGCACCCCTGCTGCCCGCGCAGCACCGGCCCCAGCGGCAGCTCTTAACAGCTGCTGGCGAGGACAGCGGCCAGGGCCTTTGGGTCAGAGGCTGCAACAGGCTGCTGGCAGAGCAACCGGAGCTTCCTATTCCCTTCCCGTATGCCTTCCAAGCAGCCCTTCCAATTCCTGCCGTTTTGCAGCTATGACTGCAGCCGAGGAAGGAGCTGCTAAGCCCTCTGCAGAAGCTACTCGGCGGCACATGGTGAAGACTTTGCTATTTTTATTTCCTATTTGCATTTCAGCCGCGTGCAAAGGCCTCGGGGAGGATGGAGAGCGTTTCCGTTGGCTCTTGGTCTCTCAGCAGGCAGCATCGCTTTCTAAGGGAGCAGGAGGACCAGTGCGAGCCCTGGGTCACCTCAGAGGCCAGCCTGAGGCCAAGCAGCCCACAACGTTGTCACTCAGTGGCCTCTCTCTCACTGTGGCGATTGCCAAACACCCTCCTCACAAAAAGCAGGAACCTCTGCCACTCGGAAAAGTTTTACAGAGAAATTCCTGAGTGCCATAGGACCCTAAACGCTGCCCCGCAGAAGACACCACAAACAAAACGGCGGCTGCAGGGCTCCGCTCCAGCTCCCGCCTGGTTCCTGGCTCCAGCACCGCTCCCTCGGGGAGCACGGGCAGCAGGGAGCTGTCCTCGGCCGCACACATGCACGTGTGCCCCTCACGCTGCCGCTCAGCCTCGGCCGGCCCCTGCAAAAGCCGCCCATCCATCCCTGTCAGTCACTTTCCCCCCACACATGCAAGCTCACAAACAGATTTATTCTCGTTAACATTCATCCCATTAATGAGGAGTCCCTGCTGGTTCGTCATCCAGCAGTACAAGCCTTTGCACTCCACGTCTGATATCTCTATCATCCTCCAAACGAGTGCTCCGGGGTACAATAATCTCTTCTGGACGGGTCTCCCAAGGAAGGGAGGCACAGTTCTCCACCTCAGTTGCCAGACCTCAATTTAAATCTCTTTTCTCTAGAGATGTGCTGCCTTCAGCATCTTTTTCTCTTACGTGGAAACTAAAACTGGCTATGATGCCTCATTGATTAGCTAACCGCTTCTGTCCTTCGGGATTTTTCATACACCACCAATAAAAGAGCCAGTGAAAAATACACCCCTTAAATACTTGGCCTCTGCATCGTTTCTTTTCCTCAAGACTTTCCAAAACCATGTATTTACCCAAACACAATACTCAGGAAATTACCTGGGCTTTCGGTCACTGCCTACGGCTCCCTGCAGGCACCAGCTTGGTGCTGTGAACCCGCGAGCACGGGGCATCCTCCAACTGGTGCAGGACCAGGAGCAGCCACACCCCCACAGCTCCTCACAGCGAGGGAAGGCATTAGAGCCCGCCAATGGCTCTGAGCACCACTCATTCCCTGTTATGTCTTCTGAAATTTTCACAGATGACAATTAACGCTCATCTCAGTGATTATTTGTGTGACACTGTCACCTCCGCTCGATTTTGACCTCCAATTTATTTTACATCAGCTTCTAAGCAACCACCCGACTGCAATTGCTGCCTCCCTGGGCTGAGATGAGCTGGTGATTTAGAGGGAACAGGTTTTATTTCATTACCAAGCTTGTGTCATCAAGTCCTTTCCCACCCACTCGTTGGTGGCTCGCTACACAGACCCATGACCCTTTCAAATATATTTTCTCCTCTTTGCCCCCTCTAAAACCAACAGCTTTCGTTTGACTACAGCACCCACCTGAGAGGTCACATATGTAGCAGAATCTACACTCCACTCCCCAGTGCGCCTTCCTGAGCTTCCTGGGGGCACAACCACGCTCTGCTCGGCTGTTCTTGGCACCCCAGCGCTCAGGACAGTGCTGAACTGCCCCCCATGTAACTCCTCTGGGTACCTCGGGACACCCCCTGTGCTGATGAGACACATCACGTGCGCTAGGGAAGTGCAGGCTGACAGGGTCCCGGGATCCTCCAACTCCTCCGAGGTGCATGTTATACCCACCCAGGACACCCGCCCCAGGCCTGGCAGTCCCCGAGTGGCAAAGCACCATCCTCACTCGTCCCTACCCGCACTTGTCAGCTTGGCACTGCCTGTGACTTCCTCCTTCCCTGGGCTTTTGAACAACTTGTCTGGATCATGCAACTCTTCCCGTGCCACACACTCAGTCCCATTCCAGGACTTCTCCATAAACCACACTTGGCTTGAAAAATGAACTGAAGAAACCAGACCTCATTCTCAACTCAGGCATGCAGGAAGCCCCACTCCTCATCCTCCCAGCGCCTGTCCGAGGTAACGACGGCTCGGCCTCTCCACGGGGAAGTTCTGGGAAGACTATGACGAACGAGCTCTCTGCCACTGATACCTGAACTCTCAGCCCTTAAGCTGTGACTCGTAGCCAAAGGAGAGCAGATACCAGCTAATACAGACCCAATAGAGAAGCAGGACTCAGCACGGAGCTGAAAGGAATGCCGTCCGGAGGAAGGAGAGGCGCCCGACTTTCAAACACCCAGCACTTCAAAGACTGAAACAAAGAAAAACGCTCAGCAGACCAGAGGAAAGAATAAAACTCAAAGGTGATTAAATAAAAGGGGATTTGACGAGTTTGCTGCCCATTAAGAACGCAGTATCCAGCATGACCCAGGCTGGCTTCATTCCTTTCAAGTTCTCATATTTCACTTGGCACTGTAGTTGAATATCAGGTTAAATGAGGAAAAAAAAAAGAAAAAAAAAAGAAACTTTGGAAAACTACAAAATTTTCAAGAAGCTTAACACAAACCTGGCTACGGATTTTTATGGTCTTAATTAAGAGGAAGCCTAGGAGTCACAGGGAGGAGAAAATATTTCCCATAATGTCTGCGAGTAGACGTTAACAAGCCTGCTGGGATCTTTTTAGCCCCTGAAGAGCTAGGGCTTCAACATTATTAAATGGCTGTCGCATCTGCAGCATGGTGCAACATACCTCAGCAAACAACAGAAAGCACAGGATGCTGAAATGGGAGAAGACTTTAAATTACACTGCAGAGTAATTCAATTTCAGGACAGGTGTTTGGAGGTGATTGAACAAGATATGACTGTGGAAAACAATAAAGGTGCCCAAAACAAGAGAAAAGACAGACACAGCAGGCCGGGCTCCCAAACAGCAAGAAAGTGTCAGATGAAGCCACAGGCTTGGAGACACCGAGGTTCAGCAGGATCATTCCAGGTAGATGAGCTATCAGAAAGCACGGGCGCTCCAGAACCACAGAAACGCTTTCTTCAGGAGACCTTACTCCCCAGGAACCGTGGCATCCCTTGGCAACTTTTAAACACAGAGTAGGTGGCGCAGGAATTCCTGGTGACAGAGGCTAAGTCCCGGAGACCCGCTCCTGGAGACCTCAGTTGCTTTCCTAATTCTCCTCACTCTAAACCTTTCCCCAGGCAGCCGCAGCTGCTTCACACTGTGGCCGGTGATCAAACGGATTAGGCAGTATTTGATGAGATTTTAAGGTGCAACTTCTAGCTTTGCCTGCCTAGAAATGTTTCTCTTGCCAAGCCAAACTCTTAGAATACAAAGTATCTGAAGACTGCTAGTTTAGCTTTCATCGATGCATTTTTGGAAAGGATATTGACTCCGCTAGCGCTATGCATCAATGTCATGACACAGAGTAACTAATATCTCTGTCCTTTTGAACTCTCTAAAGCACATTTTTTGCAACACATAGAACTTCCTATAGCAGTACCAGGATTTTGCTATTCAAAAGGAACCTCTACCTAACATCCTAATTCATTCTCCAATCAAGAAAAGCCTTCCCTGACTTTAGCAGATGTTGACCTAGCAAACAGAAGTGCATGGAAAGTAGCCCAATAAAATAATGTCAGGAAAACACAGACTGAAATTGAGAATGTCACTCTTCAGTTGTTACTGTTAGTCACCCCAAGTGAGCAGGATACAACACAATATTCACACCACTACTAACTTAAACAAGACTCCTTCTATGAATAAGGCATGAGGTGCACAGCCCACAATGTTTTGTACAAACATACAACTGGCAAGGCTTTCTACATGTGCTATAACTGGCATAGCAAAGTCTCACTGCCTTCTGGGCACCTCAAACTGAAACATAAATTCCAAAGAACTTGGATGACTCGGGGGAAAAAAACTCACTCATTACACTTATTACTGCCCTAAGGAAAAACAAAACAAAAAAAAAATTGGCATCACTCATCCTATTTCTCATAACCTATGCAACTTGTCCAGCCTAAACAACACACTCTGACTTGAACATGTCAACTTACAACAGAAGTGCAAGTCCAGCGCCTGGTGCAAAACACTGACGCCCACCTGTGCAACCCACATTAGCCCTTAGGGGAACGCGCCAGCCCACTGCACGTGCTGCTCCGTGCAGCAGGACACGAGCTGCCAGGACCTGGGATCTCTCCCACCATATGGACAATTTCACCGGCAAACAGAGTTCAGTGCAACTTCAATACATGTGGAAAGTAGTGGTTCTATTAAAACCCTTGACTGCTCTACAATTTTCCCTGAAATCCTTAAAATTTGGTTCAGTTCAGTACTGAATCTCACCACTATGAGACTTCTTTAGGCCAGAGAAGCTTCATTTCAAGAAAAGATGTGAATTTGTCCTACTTTCACAAAATACAAATGCCACTGCACTATATCAAACAGCAGTTTATATAACGTACATTCTCGCTGGAACATAGATACTATGCTTGTGGCAGTCTTTTTGCATTTTAAATATCACATGAAGAGAAGGAACACCAAAACATGAAATAGTAGCACAGATTACATCCAGATCTGCTTCAGAGCCGCGCTAGGCTCCTCAGCCTGGCAGCCGCCTGGTTTTCCTCACTCCGTAACGCACCAGAACTGCTAAGGGAGCAAAACTCCAGCTCTAGAAGCCTCTCAGCGTCTTCCTCAGCTCCGTGTCTCCCATCCACCAACTTCACTGTAAGATGAAGACATTCCTTCCTTATGGAATTTGATCCTACAGCAGAAGTTCAAGCCAACTTCAAAGACATTTCCAAGCTATGGCACTCAGGACATGGCAAGCAAAGATATCTGCAGCTGGTGGGAGAAGTGGCCTTTGTGTTACACGTCGTCCCTCAAAATCTCCAGGGTCAAAAGGAAAAGGTGCTGCTGAATGTATGCTTACTCCCGGCAGGCAGGAGCCTGGATGAACGTGACAAACTGTCGCGAACGCTCAACGAAAGTCAAATCTCTGCCTGCCTCTTGTCTCCTCCGCTCAGCGCCAGCACCATCACGGCAAGAACGTGTGCGGTGTGCCGCCCCAGAGAGACAGCCCGGCACAGGCCTCACACGCATGCGCCGGGAGCAACCCAGGGCTCGCGCCTCAGAGCCTCCCTCTTCACCTGCAAACAGACAAACCAGAGCATCCTGGCAGCGAGGCACGGGCACGCGCGAGGAGAAGGAAGAAAAGGGCATTTGGGACCAATCGGAGCTTTCCAGCAGAGAGTCAACTGGAAGCCCTGGGAGCAGCTGGCTTGTTCTTGCTTCAGCAATAAAAGCCAGGGGGACAGGCCGGGCCTTTCTGCCTGCTCCTACAGCGTGCAGCGCGTAGGGACCCTCACGCGAGTTGGGAGCTCAGAGGCAGCAGCGGGAGGCTGGGAGCACTGCCATAAAGATGCGGGTCAGGGAGGACCGGCAAAGCGGACGTGGGGCACCAGCACGGTCTGTCTTCTGACCCTGCGGCGGCCGCCTGCACCGGGTTAGCTGCCTGCTCCTTATCAGCTGCCGCTCCTCATGCTACTCAATTCCACCCTGCAGCCGCTTAACTTATGCATGTAATTCACAGCTAGAGAGGTGGAAGGGAAATTGCTTCCTCGGAGGCCCCGACTAATTGACCCTTATCCACAGAGCTCAGCAGAGCTCCCCTAACAGCGTCCGTGCGCACTACGGAAACACGAAGCGCACGCTCTGCAGTTGCCAGCACAGCCCCTCTCCCTCGTGGCAATGCCATATGGCGCTACGATTTGCAGGATCAGACGTCGTTGCTGCTGAAATCAATCATTGCCGCCCATCCCCGGCGATGGTGATCTCCAGCTCCCAGTGACTCGAAGCAAAGCTCCGCGAGGTGCCTCGCATTTGGCTGTCGCTATTTACTGTTTCAGCTGAGTATACAAATGTTTACTTTAATAGCGCACGCGCTAATTAGCCAGGCGGTTACAAATAAAGCAAGTGGCACTGAGAGCGTGCCCAAACATCACGGGATATCTCACACGTGGGCTGAATCCTTCAGACCTTGCCCAGCCGAGCCAGCCCCGCTGCCTGTTCTCACTGCCATCCTAGTAGAAGGCAGCCGGGGGACAACTGCAACCCGCACAAGCACACATAGTGGGGATGCTTTGCTCCAGAGAGATGGATGGAAAGTAGGGTCAGGTCCTGATCTTTGCAACCTGCTGCAGAAGTTACCGACACGTACACCAATCAGGGGAAAATAACCGGTCTCTACGGGTGAATAAAGATTATGTCTTTTTAAACCAACTGTAAATCCGAACGAACACAGAATATACATACACAAGCAGGCAGCGTGCAGTGTGACGTCAATCTTATTTTTATGGATTTATTATTACCATACATAAAATTTCCTAGTAATAATAACATTCTATGGAAAATACTAGAGCATTGGGACACTTTTAAGGTGAAAATATTACAAGAAAAATAGGAAAAAAAATAATCTGAGTGTTTAAAAAGAACACTGTGAGGGAAGCTTTCCATTAAAAAGCTAAAGGTCAGGAACTTAAAGCATTGCTGTGAATCTGTCTTAAACTTGATGTACTAACCTTGAAGGTTATAGCACATGCCTTCATTGCACCAGCAGAGGAACAGATGGGAAAGGAAAAAGAAATTATTTTGGTGGGATCAACCAGTTGACCGTTTATTATTCTCTCAACGTTTATTTTGTTTGTAAACACAGTTTCACCTGCTGCCTTCAACAGTTTGCACAAAGCATGGGCAGTGCGGAGCGCATTTCCCAGGACACACAGAAACGCGCTGACCCGCGGGCACCGCAAGCCCTGCCGCGCTTCCCGGGAGCAGGCAGGATCACCCGTGGAGATGGGCACATTGCGCAGGCCTGGGAGGCAGTTTGGACAGAGGCGGCTCTCGCGCACCTGCAGCTGCCCGGCCCTGTAGGGCCTGGGCCTCCCTGCCAGCTGCCTCGCGGCCAGCGCGCGGGTGCTCCTCAGTATTTCAGTAAAAAGAGAGGGAGCGAGAAACATGAGAAGGAATCAGCAAAGAAATGACTCTTGTGGGAAGTTGCTCAGTTTGGGAACTCCTCCATTCCTAGCAGCAAACAACACGCCTGGAAAAACATCCGGCACCCGTGCTGGGGTACTTTGGGGGCAGGCTGTGGGGAAGCGGCGCCGCAAGCGGGCTCTGCCGCGGGAAGGGAGCCCCCGGCCTCCAGCCGCAGCACGGCACAGAGGAGGCTCCCTGCCTACCTAACCAGCTGGCAGGGCACAAAGAAGGCGCACAGGAAAAAAGGACACAAAACGGCCAAGGCAGCTGGTTATGAGAGCACACCAGTGGCTAATAAAACCACAGCTTTACTAGTCACAGCGGTTAAACAGTTTTAACGGGAGGCACTCTCATAACATGCTTGAGCAGTTTTTAAGGCTGCAGAGCACCTCTGTCAGGGGCAAAGGAGTTCTGGAAATGCTCTCAGGGAGGCTCGGGAACTCACAGAAAGATCTGATAACATATAAATTAGTTTCTTCCAGAGATAGCTCACTTTCTGCACAGATCGATAATCCATCAGGATCTATCGTTTATCATAAGCATTAAATCCCAGCAACATCCTGGCTTGCGAGCCCAACGAGAGGACTTTGTGCACGGAAGGGAGCCACCCCCTACACTACGCAGTGCTGGGGGGATTTGCCATGACCCTCTGTTTGAGTAGTCCCTCCCAGACTGTCTCTCACTAGTAAGATCCATCATTAGAAGACTGAGCTATTCTATATATTCTCTGCAAGCTTCCTACAAAACCAGCAGTGGTCTATCCCTGACGAAAGCAACAGTTGAAAAGCAATCTCGTTTCCAGCACTTGGGGAGTCCATCCCGGCTGCTGCATTAGTGATGCTGGCTCATGGGATGCTCACAAAAAAACAGCTGGGAAGATGGAGAAAGAGTGAGCGAGCTACAAAGGAAACTTTCTGCAAGGACAGTTCACTCGTGGAGCAGGAAGCAATCAGGCACCCTGATGAGGCTGGCTACGGAATGGTTAACGGAATCAGCCAGATATCGACCAAAACCCCCAACGCCGCTTTGGTCCCATGGCAGCATCAATATGAATGCCGTTACCTCCATTTATTTAACGCTAAACAAATTAGCGGGTTCTTCTCGATGCTTTATTCCCTTGAACCTCTCGCCCCACCTCTTCTTAGAGAGAGACCACTCCTGCGAGCAATGAGTTGGGAAGTAACCACAGCACACACGCACGCACACTGAGGGAAGTTGTAATTTCTCACTTAGTTGCTAATTTCTGTGACTACAAATCTGGATGTCACCCGGGATTTGCTACTCCTCTGTACTAAATCCATCATCCTCAACACCTTCCGACACGTCTGATATGTGCATCTAACCAGCAACACTATAATTTTAATAATGACAAGGGATTAAGTATGATTGCTAGTCTTTCCTCGTGCTTGTTTCCTTCGCCTGAAGACATCAACCAATAGCCGTTTCACTTATATTTGTGTATTTTTGTTTCCATTGTCTGTCGTACTGGATACATCAACCAAGATTTCCGTAACAACACACCTGCCTGTCTTGTGCATGTCTAGCACACTTGAAAACCTGTCTTTACATCTTTGCAATATTCAATACATTGTCAGTTCCGAGGACACATTGTAAAAAATAAACGTATATACAGTTCAGTCAGAAATGAGTTCAGTCATACCTGTGCTATTGTTTTCCATTGTACTTTATACACCATAAGCAGGGTTTACTTTGTAAAATATATTGCCAAAGGAAAGAAAAAGGTTAACTTCACCACACGTCCCACCAGCTACGGGGCTCTGCGGCCCGGCGTCCTCCTCCACTCTGCGTGGCCCCGGGAGGCCCCGGCCTCCCCCCCTGCACCTGCTGGAGCTACCTCCCTGGCCCCCCGAGCATCGGGAGAAAAATAGTAGTAATGATAATAGCAATTAATAAAAAACGAGCAGGCTGCAGCGAGAGGAGAGGCAGCGGTCCCTCGGGGCGGGCCGGCGGGTGGACGGCTGCGGCGCGGCGGGGCCGCCTCACAGCCTGAAGGAGGCCTCGGAAAAGGGATGCTGCATCTTGAAGCTAGACAAGAAGCACTGCAGGGGCGGGGGCAGGGGGTTCAGGAGGGACGGCGGGAGGCTGGGGAAAAAGAAATCATCGCCTCTGACCTCTAGCGACGTGCCCGGCTTTTTCTTAAGCTCTTCGCATTTCCTAAACTTGCAGATCTGGTGTCCCGTTTTGCGGTTCCTGCAACTGCTGCAGACTCCACAGTTGATGAGCCGCTTGCAGGGCACACACACCCCGCACCGTTTCCGCTTCTACTTGGCGGGGTTGCCCGCCCCGGCCCCGGCCCCGCCGCCGCCGCCGCCCCCCCCGCCGCCGCC
>JAUBOD010000033.1:317275-337382 GCA_032353885.1 Nothura maculosa | reverse complement strand
CTAGCAGGGGCGCCTGGCAGGCGGCTTCCTCCACGCTCTGGCGTCAGGTGCTTCCAAGCGTGCCACTGTCACCTCTTGTGACTAGAAATGCCCCGTTGCAGGGCTCAATTAATTAAGAAATGCTTTCCTAAGGAGCTCCATACTCGTGCACTCTGAAGCAAAAACTTGAAATTTGCTCATTGTCCACAGACCTCATTCAGCCAAACCACATGCATTTTTGAGCTATATGAAAAATATCTCCGTTCACACATTAAGCAATTGTTAGCAGTACAGCAGGTAACACTCACTGAAGTGCCTCTTTGGGGCTCTCCAAGGTCATAGCTGCACATTTTGGGAAAGATTCCCTCTGTAGATGCATTTCCTGCCCGAGAATGCAAAGGACTTTTGACAATAGCAAAATGAACCTGCCATTGAGCAAGCATGTGCCATAGAGCATCCAAATAGAGGGATCTCTTTCACCAAGTTAGCAAAACGAAGACCACATTCAATGTGAAGACAGAGATACAGGGAATGGACAGGGATTTAAATGAGGCAACAGTCCTGGGTGCAGAATAGCACGTGGTCTGGCAATTCAAGTCCTGATCAGGAAGATGTACCAAGCAGCAAGGTAAAGGCTGTATGGACTGTATGGAAAACCTCAGCTCCAGTATCTCCTGGTTTGCCAGCACTCAAGGAGCTTTTAGCCCCTTTGTTGGCCACTTTCTGGGAGATGATATTGGTAGCAACAGATTTTGCATTACTTGGTTTTAGTAGGAGATTCCATTTTAATATTTAAAGAATGAGAGAAAGTAGATTTCATTTGACAATATATTTTTGTCAACTTAGCACCAGTTCCACATGAATGACAGTCACCCTGAGCCAGATTTCCATGAGTATCTGTGATCAAGCTGTGCCCAAAGCTTACACCAGGGAACACCGAAATTCCGCCCAACATGGTGTTTCAGCCCTGCCTTTGGCCTCGGGACACGTGGGATCGTTACATTAAGCTACACCGGGCAGTGCCTGACCGTGAGAGCAGCTGAAACCAAAATGGCAAGTAAAAAATACTATTTGAATGCCTCATAAAACAGTGAAAGGAAAATAACAGTATTTGCTTCAGTGAATCCTACAGGAGGAGGATAGAGATCAGATTTTTCTCTAGAGCAGTATTTTCTCTGTAGCTGTGATGCTGCCCAGCTCTGGCCAACTTCCCACCAGAACAGCCTGAGATTCTGTTACTGCCTTACCAGTTCTCACAAGCGCCGGGGCTAACGGCGCAGGTATATTTTACTATCTAACTTGTAAATGAGCTCCCCTCATCTCTTGTCACATTTTCACTGTTAGAAACACAAGCTAGTCTGAAATAAGCTTATGTTTCTCAGACACTTGATTTCACACACTGCTATTATTTATGGGTAAGGCTTCCCAGGGAAGCCTGACAATCAGTCATGACTCAAAGATCACCTCAGTGCCACAACTGCTCGTATCCTTTTAAAGGCCACCGTTCTGACGAGCAGTAAGCTCCAGCACGCGGTGAATGGTCATTTCCCCTCGCTGTCCCCCGAGGCCACGTTCATCAGCCTTTGGCATTTCTGTCAGAAGGCATAAAGACGGGCTCGGCCTGCTGCACTGCGCGCCACTGACACATGCTCCCGCGGAGGAGCTGCAGCTCGGCTGGCAGAGCCCCCACTAACAGCTTCTTCCCCAGCATAAGGGATAGTCTCGGGGTCCACACGCTGAGCCCGGTTGGCCTCTCCCCACCTCAGGTGGTTTGAAAGGATGTTGGAGGCAGCTGAACGCCGACGACGCTCTGCCACAGCTCATCATCCCCCCCAGAAGGTGGATGTGCAGCTGTAGGCAGCGCCTCACCGAACAGGGCACCGCCATGGTTCACCTAATGCTGGTGATACCCTAGCTCCCCGGGTCCCTTTCAGTGGGCCCCTCCATACGATTGTGGTCCAGAGGCTCATAGAAGAAGGGGTGGGGAAGGGCAATGACAGTCCAGATCCTAACGGGTGCTCAGAGAACACTTCTCACCTAGGAGTGTCACCAAACTGTGAGGTATTGGGTTTGGCAGGAGGACAAGAATGAAGATATCCAAAAGCAAACAAACCAGTTCACAGAGTGGCGAGAGCGAGATGGACAAAGTCTATGAAGCGGACTTAGCAGGGATACCGGAGCAGAGAAAAACACTGAAGGCTCTGCAAGGGACAGGGGCAATGCTTCCCTTTCCAACAAGGCAGCTGTCCTTTCCAAAGGCACGCAGCCCAGCCCAACCGTGCAGCCACGCAAGCCTGGAAGCCGCTCTCTCCCGCCCCACGAGAGCTGCAGTCGTGGCAGGCAGCGCTGCAGCATTGCCCGGGCCCCGGAGGAGCCGCCCGCTCCCGGCCCCTTCCCCTTGCCACGTGCTCCAAGTGCGTTGCGTGTGTGGCAGCGCTTAGGCACTATGGGGCTAACTCCAGCCCCCCACGCAGATTCAAACCTGCAGAGGGGACAAGCGTGGCCCGGGATGCAGAGACCCTTTCCCCCTGTGCTGTAGGCAAACCAGGAGGCACCATCCCAGCTGAACAAGGTTCTCAGTCCTGACATCCTGCCTGCTGCTCATGCCGCCTTACTGCATTCCAAGTTGCAGAGGGACACGTTGAGTGGGCTGCTGGAAACCAGCGTTGCTAATTAACGTTATAATTTTATTGCTCTCGATACTCAGTGGCCCGTGACTTTGTAGCTGGTAAGTGACATTAAGTAGTCAGGTTATTTCTTTTATAGCGTTAAGTGCAGAGGTATATAAAAAAGTCACACAACTACTTTAAGGTGGCAATATGCAGCATTTTCCTTAGCAAATCTCAAGCCAGTTGGATACTCATGTTTGCTATTGCACAAAGCTGACCAATAAACAACTGCCACTACAGGGAGAGCAAACATCAAAGCTTTATACAGTAACAATGTCAAAACATTTAGAAGAAATTAGTTTATCACACGTAGCAAGGATGGGTTTCTTGAGATGTCTAATGAAAGCTGATACAGCCATTACCTGATTACTGTAACGTACACCCCATCATTAATACCCAGGTCCTCTTTAATGATCTTTGTTTTATGGCTACAGCCCTCCTAGGGGGAAGTCAGAGGTGGGCAGGGGAAACTATTGCCTCTTGCATTTGTTTATGCCAGTTCTAATGGGGTTGTGACACGGGAGAATGCTAATTAGCGACTGAGGTTTATTTCTTAGCCCCGATCACAAGCCATGGGTCAGACTTACAAGAGGTTGGCAGTATTTGATGTCCTGAGGGCAAAACGGGACAAACTGCCAGTCCCAGGGATGAATGGCTGGGCTATTAGGATGGTCTGAATGCATGTTGAGCACCTGGGCTGTGCCGAAGCAGCCCGTGTCAGGAGGCAGGAGCTGCCCCTGGCCGCTGCAGGTAGGCGACGGCCCCGCTCGTGGCAGGAAGCGAGGCACGCAGAAGGGCTCTGGTAATTATTTCTCGAGTTTGTGGAAGCAGACCATGCTTTGATTTTATTTTGCTGCTGGCTGCAGCTTATAATTTGCTCTACGTTTTTAAAGAATAGACCCCAAAAGAAATTTGCTGGCATCTGGCTCAATCAAAATTAAAAAAAAAAGTCATAATAAGGAAACTCTTTTTCAGGAAAAGTGAAGACTCTGCTCTCTGAATGTAGATTTTTTTAATGATTTCGGATTTTGCAGATCGTAGTCATTATACAGCTATTTATGAGGAAGAATTATTGTTATCTTTGTCAACAAAAAGCCTTGAGAACACTGTCTGTCACCTAGAATTAGTATTGCCACAAAATAAATGCTCTCTCAATATTTTTGTACATGTTTTCACAGGATCATTAGAGAAACTGAACCCCACTATTAGTGCAAATTAAAAAATATTTAATAATGCTGCCTGTGAAAGGGTGTCGTTTCTACAGTTGTCAAAGACCTCAGACACTGCTAATTTTGTTTAACAATACATTATTTTCATTTAGTACTTTTAGACAAATTGCAGGTGTTATCTTATGATTCTTTAAATGCCTGCGTTACTGTAAAAACACTAGTCTGAGTGAATAAACAGTCGCCTAAAATGAGTATTGATTTTGCATCTTTAAAAGCAAGGTAGAGGGAACACCAATAATACGTTTACCTCAAAAATAGAACTGGCTTCATGTACCATTCAATTCAGACTGCAAGTCTTAGAGCTTTGTGTCTCTTTGGAGAGAGTTCCTACTGTGTATCATTTACGACTCACGTAAACTCGTAGGTTAAATGGTACATTAGTCTTCCTCCGAATCAGAAATTAAATGTATCCTCTGGGAACACTTCTTAATATTTTGACTTTAATGACTAGAGCTTTTTAGCCTTTCTCTTCATTAAAGTCAGTTTCAGAATTAGCTTTTTGTTGCGTCCCCCATTGTTCCATCTCCGGTGTGGAGAACCTCAGCTGTGAAAACCCACGACTGTCAAATTCTCCACAGACTGGAGACAAAAGAAAAAGTTCAAAGAAACGGGAACAATCGACTCTCCTGTTCGTGCCATGCTGTGACCATAAAACAATGGAGTCATGGCAGACCTGTAGAGTGCGTATAAGAAACAGATCTTTAAGGAGACCTTTAAGGTATATTTTCACACTCTGAAAGGAGGAGGAAGGTCACATCTTTTCCTATCATATAAAAATGAGACTTGTGTAAAATTCTATCTATAATCTATCTACATTCTCCATCAACAACATTAAAGAGGGGGAAAGGGAGTAAAGGAGAGAAAAGGCAGAAGTATATGTTGGTCAGAGAAAGCAGTGAGGTTTCAGAATAAAATTCAGAAGAAGCTTTTTCTCTATTTTAAGACTTTCCCCTGGTTCAGTGGATTTTTCTGTTAACTAGTTATTTTCTCTGTAGCTTTTTACTCATCTTTTTCTTTTCTCACTATTCATTAATGTATCACACAATCTACTATATTACATCTCAATAGCACATGGATCAAGCCAGAGATTTCAGAATTACATTTCCAACATATGTTTCTCCTTGCTATGTGCTCTGTTTCATTTACTGAATTAAAAAAAATACCTTTAAATCTACATTTACTGCTATATTTGTGAACTCCCTCTTTCCTCCAAAGTAACTGGCATTCCTGTATATTTCCTCCTCATTTTTATGTGATTCTAACAGATCATCCCTTATGCTGATAATGTAACTATGAAGGCCAAAACAGCCGAGTCACTTCACTCTCAGAACCTGTCCTACAGCCTTAGACACCCTGGTTTGGGGGGCTGGAGGACATCAAGTACGGCGTTAAGGAAGTCCTGCAGTCTCAATATCCCAAGGTGACTCCTGCAGACTTGCGCCCTTTCCCTTTCCAAGCCACCCCATACCCTGTCCCTGCCAATACTTGCAGCGGGGAACATGGCACCTCACAGCTGTGCTTTGCTGAGCTTCCAGGAATCCCCCTGAGCAGGATCCAGGATGCCAAGGTGTCTTTAATCCTTTCTTCCTCTTTTATCCAGAGTAACGGCACAGAAGACCTAAAGCACCCACCTTCTCTCTCCTCATTAAGGACACTGTATTCGCATGTCTCTGAATGGAAGGGCCTCATACTGTGTGTTTCCTCTATAAGGGAAAGAAGGGCGCTGCTTGCATTGCTGGGAAGTTTAAAAATGTTTCAATCAAAGGCAAACAAGTTTCTAACACCTCTTGCAGTCCCCATCTTGGAAGAGGAATTGCCATTAGAAGTACTGTTACACATTGCTCAACAGGGGATTTCTGGAGATCGTGCTTGTACCCTGGGTGTTTCTTTTAAGAGATTGTTGTTTTTTCTTAATTGTTAGGAAGTGCCTTATATGCATGAAGAAGCCTCAGAATACATGAGGGTCTGTATGCACACGTATGTCTCTAATAGCACTTCATACCTCCAGTGTTTTTTACCCCAAATAATTGATCCTATAGGCCCTGAAACAGACCTAGCAAGCAGGGAAGCGTGCTGGCTCAGCAACAGCAATGAACGGCACAGAGCATAATGCCTCCATTTCATTAGGAAGAGATCTGTCTGCTTCTGGTTGTGCCTGGGTATAACCCAAGAAAAGGCAGACACATGTCTCTAAACAGCAGAGAATACACACACACACACACACACTTTCACAGGATGTTTCTATTTTGAAAGAACCGTTTCCCCAGTTTGCTGTTGTGCATTGTTTGATTTGGGAGTAAGGGAAAAGGAATATATGATTCAGCTCCTATAATTTGTAAAGAGCATCAACAAATTTAACCTAGGACGTTCAGTTGGGCTCTCATCTCAGCTAAAGCTTCTTGTTTGATGTTTCCCTACACTGACTATGACCATCCTTTAAAACACTTGAGAAGAAGTCAGACAGATCAAATAGAATATGGTATCATCTGTGGACGCTCTGACAGCCGTCACCAAAGAGAATGGATCACTTCCCCATTCAACCTAAACTCATCTTTATCCTTATGTGTGGAATGCGTGGAAGATTAGGGATGAAGAGGAATGAGTAACATTAATTGCACAGGGTTAGGTACCATCTAGTCAAGCCATAGCAGATGCTTAGACAAATAAAGCTTTGGTTTTACAGGTCTTTACATGGGAAGGAAAGTGCAACACATCAGCTGGTCTAACTCGGTCTTCCCAGTACCTGTTGGTACCTGCTGGGGGTTACAGCTGCAGGGCTTTAGAGGGAGAAGCCTGTTTTGCTACGCCATTCAAGTTCTTCCTGTAAAGCCCCGTTACTTTCTCCATATACCAGTGTTCAGTCATGTTGCTCAGGAAGAAAACAGGGCATCCAGCTAACCCTACCTGCTTATTTTGCCTTATACCTTCTTTCCCATTTACAACCAGCTTTTCTTCCTCTGTAATAAATTTACCATCTTTTATTTTCCCTCTCCTTTTCATTCTTCCTGATTCTAAACCTCTCAATAAGCTTGATTTGCTGCTTCTGCTGCGCCACCTAAACTATGCCATGTGTGCTGTACCTCGGGGTAGATCATTAACTCCTACGTCTTTGATTTAGCTGCAGTCTCAGTTAGATTCCTGCATCATTTTATCTCTCTCGATTTTTTCTGCCAGTTTGAAACTCAGCTTTGGTTATGCCTCCTTAAGCATTAAAAGAAAGTACATTTCTTTTACTTTGACCTCATTTTCCCACCTGACAACACTTGCCTCCTTACTGATGTCTCCCCAAGCACCTTCCTGCCAGTTAGCACTAAGGATAGGGCTTCCATGTTTCAGCAAAGGCAGCTATTTGTACTCCCCTCATGCTCAGATTCATCCCATGCATCTGTTTGTGCAACACTGGGTCCAGTGCCAAAACAATCTGGGCATTTGTATGGGAGCTAGAAAGCCTTTCTGCAGTCCTGAGAGCATCCACTGCACTTGCTGCCACCGCATCAATACGAGTCCAGGGGCTCTGCATTCCTTGTGCCTTGCTGGGTTTGCTCCTGTGCTCTGCAGCACCGTTGGATGCAAAAATAGCAAAAATTCAGATTAACTTGCAAAAATTCAGATTAACTTGCAGGCTAAACCTACAGTTCAACCATTTCCACATTTAATCCAACACTAACTTCCTTCACGTTTCAGTCATTTAATCCAAGTTTGCATTCATACCCTCCTCAGAGTCGTGTCCAAAACTCTGTAACATTAGCAGTTCTTTCAGAAAAGTTAGGGTAATGTAGCTTTCTTTTATGAAATACTGCCACCAAGCTTAATTCTTAATGCTCTTCAGCTTAGATGGTCCATGATGTGCTTGTGTCAGTGCTTTTACTTCAGCGTAATGCTCATCAACTCACCTCAACCACTGCAGATTCATCAAAAAAGCACCTGATTTGAGCAAAAGAGGAAGCTGGCCTGGCAGCCCTGGCGATGCAAGCACACTGAACTGAAGTGCTCACAGGAGCTGAACACTCGTGCAATCTTCAGCTGTATTTAACTGTGTGATGGGTCCCAGGCTTCACAGCTCGGCCAGTGCTTTGGTCTTGAGACCAGTCCAGAAACCAGGTGATGTGCAGCTGTTGTCATGACTTTGTTTCACTGCCGAACTATCTGTCTATCTTCAGCTCTTCCCCAGACATCCACACCACAGCAAATTGCATCAAGCTGCAGTGACTACTAAGTCACGGCACCCAAACCAATCTCCTCCATCTCCCCAGACGCAGGGGCAGGCCCCTGTGAAGCAGCAGTGCCTAGGAGTGCAAACACCTCATGTTGCCCGAGTAAAGGGCCTGTACGTGCCCTCATGCCCCTGGGAACAAGAGTCCGAACGCGAGAAGCTTCTCCCGCTCTGCCTCCCTTTCCATCCCTGCTGCCTCTTTCTCAGAACAGCCACGTGCCCTGCACGTCACCGTTCACCACCTCAGTGGCACTGGCTTTCTGACTCATGCACAACATCGCTGGTATTATTTTGGGTTTTGCATTAGTGCAACACACTAAGAGCTTTTATTTTGTTTATTTGGGCTGCGCAGTGGGTGTGGATTAACAGTACCCAATACCGCTTTATGCCAAGGCTGTTGCACAATCTCGTGCTCTACAATCCAGTTACTGGCTGGAATTTCCCAAAGGTCCTGCACTTGCCTGCAGCTGGCATGAGATTTTCCAAAGAGTTCTGCTCCCATTTAAGCATCGAAATAAATGTCAAGATTTTCCAGGAGCCCTACACAGTGAGTGCTGCCTCGAGTGTCACTATGAGATCAGCTCTCGACAATTCAGCCCTGCAGAGGGAGGACTGCACTATTTACTATTTGTGATGCTTTTGCAGGTGAGGCTCAATATCATTCCTAAAATGTGTAATAATTGGAGAACATACAGAACTCTATACCACGTAAATAATTACATTTCTGTCTGTAGTCCTCTCTCTGCAACTCTGGAAAGAAAATACTTCTTCCTTAATAGAGGCTGTCCCAGTCCTCTGAGGTGCTGAATCCCTATGGTTCCTAAACGACTCACCAGAAGCAGTGAGGAGGACTGGATCCATAATATAGCTGGCACAGGTGCCTAAAGTGGTAGATTCGTATCTACAAGTGGTGGATTCATTCCCACAGCTGGTGCTATACTTTGGGAGCTATGCTAGTGGAAGTTTATGTAAGTTATTATTAATGACATTATGTCACTTGCATTGTTCAGATGGAATCAAATAAATCCATATTTCTAACAGCAGAATCAACTCCTGAATTGCTACCTAAATTATTAACCAACCTGCATCCAAACTTTTTACAGTCTAGCCTGGTTTACAGGTGGTGGGAAGGATTTCATGATGTAGGAATGCCACACTTACTACACATTTAATAGTGGTTATTTCACTGCTTCTAAAACTTTTTGCACTATCTCATTTCTTGTAGCCATTCCTAAGCTGTGTTTTTATCTGCCAAGATGACATGTTCAAAGAGCTCTGGCAAAGCCTGTAGGAAAAAATTGTATGAAAAATAAGGAGGCTGAGCAGCACTTCCCAAATGTGAGAAAGATACAGGCAGAGTGTTTTAAAGGCCAATCAATTATGGAGTAATTCCTGCAAAGTGTGGCAGTAATTAATGAGTGAAGCACATGCAGGATTTGGAAGCGAACAGCAGTCAGCGAAGTCCATGAATGGTTGTGTGACGGTGCAGCAAGAGGAGCCTGTAGCCAATCCCTGGTAACAGGCACTACCACATGCCCTAGTTAACAATGTCTCTGGTGCCTGCAGCGACCAGTTCTAATCTGAGATAGGCCTGGGTAAGAACAGCACCTTCCCTCCTGCGGGAATTCACGGAGAGGGAAGCAGCGCACCTCCCTAAGAGCAGCTCGGGCTCAGCAAGCAGTGGCTGACACCACACTGTCCTGGGGACACGTGGCCTTTGCCACACACCAGGACACACATGCTAACCAGGGTGGCCTTCCTCTAGCATTGGGATGAGCAGGACCTCTGAACCTGGTGCAGCTGTCCCTGCACACCTCTGCCAACAGGACACGTGTGACTTGTGCCCTTGGGGCACAGGGAGGAAGGTGTGTGCTCTGTGCTCATCTAGACCCCAAGGAACGTTTCAGCACTGCCAGTGGAGCGGGCACTAGATCGATCGCTCGCCCAGCCCTGCCAGCCAGAGCCCCCCAGCGCCACTGACCTGAGCCCTGCTGTACCACATCCCCACAGCTCCTTTGCTTCCGAGGAAAGGGCTCGGAGCTTCTTACACTGTGTCTGTACAGCACCTATAACAGGATGCGGCCAATGTTAACTGAGAAGTCTATGAGATGAAAGAATTGATCTTAAAACAAGCAAACAAACAAAAGTGATGAAATGGATGAAAAGAAGAGAGATGTGATCCCAGAAAGCCCAGTCAAACTTGGAGAAGTGGCCAGGGAGCAACAGCATTTTAGCTTGTAAATGGAAGAAAGCTGATCTGTTTACATTATTAGTGACAAATACAAGAAACCATGAAGACGTTTTACATGAAATATAACTAGGTCTCAAAACCCAGGGTTGTTTTAACATTGCCCTTCAGAGATCCCAGAGAGAATCATCTTACTGAAATGCATTAAAACTATTTTTTTTCATGAACTGCTTCCATAAGGATGAAGAAAGTAGCTGAGAAAGGGAAGCCTTTTCTAAGTAAACTTAAACTTGCTACCCAGGGAGTCCATCCCTTCACTGGAGAGCTTTTGGGTATGTTCAAACCAAAGAAAAAAAGTTGAAAAACACTGTTAGGACAATGGGTCTATTCACCTGAGAAAAGCATGCAGAGATCTTTAAATACACTCAATATTCCGCATATACACTTTTTAGAAATGCTTAGAAAGGGTGAAACTCCTGGGCCTTGTCATTTGCCTTAGATGCCCAGTTTTCCAAACAGACAGCACCTAAAACTTGACAAGCAACATCGAGAACTTCAGCTCATGTGACAGCTCTGAAGCAGGTAGTATCTTCTTCCCAATCATCTCACATAACATGCCCTGAGCTTGTTGTCCTGCTAAGAATACAACTTTATTACAAAATAGTTTCAGACTCTCATGACAATAAAGAGAAGGAATCCAATTAAAAGAGCAACAGTATGTGATAATGCTAGAAATGCCCTAACATGAGACCAGAAAAAAAGATGCTCACTGTGCAGCAATCCCACAGTCTTCCCAAGCCAAGATCCTATTTCCAGGCAGTAAGGTCTCTTCCCCAAAGCCTCGCTATTCTCACTTGAAGGGTGCAGCCTAACAGCCTGAGAACTGCTCGGTTGGCACGAGGCAGCCGAGCCGCATGAGCACTGCGGGTTAGTTGGGTTAGGGGGAGCCCTCGGAGCCCCAAGAGCCCCACTGCTGTGGGAGCTTTCCACTCTGGAGAGCAGGGCTGCTTTCTGTGCCTGGCTTTGCCCATATTTGAACCTGACAGTCACAGTGATCAAGGGTTTGTGTCCCTTGATCACACAGTGCTGCCCAAATCCTTGCCAGAATACTCCAGTGCATCCAGGCCCCTAGGTGTGTGGATGTCTGCCCTCCACTCCCCTTTCTGGACTTACTGATATTCTTAACAGGAAGGGCTGAACTCAAAAGAAGCCGGGCTCATCCTTCCTCATTATTTCTCCCTAACTGAAATAGCATGAATATCAGATGTGAATTACCAACAGGCTGAGACTGATCTGTTACAATGGAATTAAAAATTTATTATTTATTTCTGCGAAAAAACTTCTATAGATGCCTAAAATGCTTTTATTTTGTGAGAAAAAAAAAGAGAAAGACAAAAAAGACAAATGCTGCATGGGCATAAAACCAAGCATGGGGTTGGATTTCCTTTTCCTCACTTTGCTAAGGAAAGGCGAGTGTTAAACTGCCATCCACTAAAAGCAGCGATTTTATGCTGAGGTCTCCGAGTCAGTGAATTTACATTTCGTAAGAACACCCCGAGGGGCTTTCAGCTACTTTGCTTAAAAGGTAGACAGATACATTTACAGCAGGGCCTGCAGAGCTCCACGCACTAACATGGCCACAGAGCCACAGATCCGCTCGCTGGCACATGTGTGGTAAGGGTGGCTTCGTCCTAAGCAAGGAACGCGCAAGGACACTTTTATGTGGTGCCTGGGAATATAGTTCAGTAAAGAATGTGACTGTAATTACCAGTAACGAGGGCATAAATTTCTGATCCTTGCTTTGTTGGCTGATTTTTTGCTAGTGTTTCTAAGCATTTACATTTTACAATTGCCTTATTTATAGCCTGAAATTTGGTATACTAGTTTTTCATGCATTTGAAATATTTTTTATTCCATTTGGTAGGAAGCTACTGCCTTCACAAGCTAGTCTTTCATCAAATATTAAAAACAGTTTTAAATATTCTTAATGATATAATAATAGATTATTAGAGATTTTCACTTTGAATACATTAATCATATAAATCTTTTTCCTATTTTGCAGAAACAGAAGCCTTAGCTCACTGTGTACAAATCCATACAGTTGGATCCACATACATCCACACATCATTTTTTTGTCGATAAAAAACCTCTCTCTCTCACGTTATCTCCCCAAAGAGGGTCGTATCTGCTGTGTGGAGATACAGTAGCCAAGGCGCACGCTGGCTCGCCTGTAGCGCAGGTTACGTGCCCAGCCCCGAGCCCTCTCAGCCCCCTGCTGCTGCCACCAGCTCCCTTCACCACCCACACGGGCCAGCTGAGCAGCTCTGGGTCCAGCCCCGCACTCACCCCGGGCCTGGCCTACGTGGGAACCCGCCTGGCGGGTTACGCTGTCCAAGATGACTACGCTAGGTGGAAACGTGCCTTGGCTGGTCAAGCCTTTCAGGACAAGGCACTGGGGAGGTCTGCATGCTGCAAGGCTTGGGCACGGAACAACACGAATCTCCCGCAATCCCTGCCATCAGAGTTGATGTCTGAATACTACAGGGCTCACCTGTACGTGCACAAGCACCTGGGACAAGGAGAATCCCAATTCTCTGCTTATTCAGCATCCACCATAGCTGTGCCACAGCCCGGGTCTGGCCGCCCAGGCTCCGCAGTGCTAATACATCCCAGTTGCTGCTCCCTTCTGCAGGTAGGAGCAGCCTTTGAGAGGATTTTAAATCATTTTAAGAATATCTCGGATTGACTAAAGTCAATGCATAAGGGGGTCACCTTGCCCCACTACAGTCAAATTGTAAATGAATTTAGCAAATTAAAATGCACCTTTGGTGTTGACCTGGCTTTCCTCAATGAGGAATCAGCCCCTTTGTTGACTGTTGTTTTTGGGTTTTTTCTGAGCCAGCAGCTCAATTTCAAGGCCCTTTTTTGGCTTTAGCTCTTTGCTTTAGTGGAGTTGCTCCAGATTTATACTCCTATCAGGGAGAGCAGAGTTTGCCTCTTCATATTTTTCTTTGAAAACAGCTTCAATGGCAATGTCTAAAGGTGAGCCTTTGATTCGCTGTTTAAGTGGTTTATCACAAAGATGTCAGTGATACCTGACTCTCCCAGCACCGCTTCCTGCGGGATATGCGGCAATTGCCCATGAAGGGGCCGAATGGGAGGGGAAAAGCAGGAGCTGCAGTTCCCACATGTGCTGCCTGCCCACGGAGCACCTCTGAGAGCCACCCTGCTCCTCTCTCCCTGCCTCCCCTAAGGAGCCAACAACATGAAAGGAGGGGAGGAAGGAGGACGCGACCGTGTGAAAGGAGGGGAGGAAGGAGGACACGGCCGTGTGAAAGGAGGGGAGGAGGACGTGGCCCGTGTAAACAGTGAAAATCCTCCTTGGTCGGCCTAATTTCTTCCTCTGCTCATCCAAACACATAAAGGCTCCAAGCTGACCCCAATGAGGTATGTATATAAACTATGCATGATCAGCTGTAGCATCTACTGGAGTACAAAGAGCCTCATTTTGTTTTTACCTGATGGCTGAAGAATTTGAGAAGTAATGGGAAGAAAACAACACTTGCATTTCACAGAGAGGAGCAAAATTTCAGTTTTTGAGCTGATTTTTGTGCCACTGTTGAATAGAATTGAAATGTCTTACAAAGTTCAAAAAGGCAAAGGGAAATATGAGCATACCCATCACTGGGCTGCCAATAGCCAGGCGGTCAAACTGCTTGCTCACAAGTAGAGGAGTTCAGTTTCAACTCCTTTTTCTGCTTTTACCCCGACTGGGAGCCCAGTCTCTCTATCCTACCTTGGATATCCAGGGCCTAACCACTGGCTTGTCAGCAGCACTGGTTGGGCCACGTAAAAATGCACCATTCCCAAAGAACATCTCTGACAAGACCCACAAAAAGAGAAATTGAGAGAGGCAGGTAGGCAGGCAGGCTGACATCCAGCTTGAACAGCACATACGATCTCCAGCACTTCAAGCTGTTAGACTGGTTTGCAAGTAATTACTTATTCTCTCTTCTCCTCATTCTTCCCTAAAAATTGCAGCCTGGCCTTGAGAAATTTTTCCAGAGAAATCTGCATCGAAACCAACACACTTCCATGAAATATCTGGTATTTTTATAAAAGCTGTATTTTGACAGAAAAATGTTTTCTTGATTTTTTTCCCCAGACAATTGTCATGACAAGCTCTAATGGATGCTAGGGGTGTTTTGCACAATCCAGATAATGGAAAGAAACATCAGCTAAAAAGTAATGTAGGAGCCAAGTCGGAAAGAGTCCAAGTGCTCCTCCTATTGACATCCTTACTGCCCCCTTTCCACCCCACGTCACTGCATGCTGGTCAAAACATATCACCACCTTCCCATGCCATTGTATCACAATTAAAAACAAAAAATACTCATTCTTAAAGTATTTCACCCAATATATAAAATTATCATAAAAAATAGGGAGCTGATATTCTTGACTGTGTCAAATATTCCAAGACACCACATCCTACTGATAAGAGATTTCCATGATGCAAGCAAGAGCCTTTCTCCCAAACCTAGCCCACAGAGCCGAGGGGGCTTAGAAGGGACTACCTTTCATTCAGCGCAGAACCTTGCAATGTAGCAGTGAAAAGAGAAATCCTTTGTTTTTGTCAAATCTCAAGACAGTGGCTTTTCATCTTATGTTCAATCAGAGTACAGCAAAAATATTTAAAAGGAGAGAAGAAAGGCCTTGTTTTCACATGGCCCTAAAGCAGCTTCTCTCCCCTCCTCCCCTCTACTTCTGACAGAGTTTCAGTTTCCGAAACACCAAGCACCCTTTAGACTCAGATTCACCATGACCATGATTTAACAGGCCCGAGTTCAGAGAAACTGACTGTGTGCAACTTTGTACGTTAGCTTTTAAGCCTCATAGATGCGGTCTACCTGAAAAAATGTATCTTATTATTGTCCTTTATTTGATTTGTGTATGCTTATACCATTTGTACCAGCAGAAATGTGATCGCAATATGTTTTGCAACATTTTGAGCAGCAAAAAGTTGCAAATTTTTGAGCCTTTTGTTTTACGGGGCAGAAGGAGCTGTATATAGGCTTCCTTGGATTTTGAATTGTCTTTAGATTAGCATTTTTGCAGGTATTCCAGGTGTTGCCATTAGTCAGGCATTCTGATTCTCGCTTTCTAATTATATAATCCACAATTACTATCACCTTCCATTTCGCTTTTGACATCACATGATCTATTTGTGGCTGTATTTCGGGTGCTCCAGAAACCAGAGCTCTCGCTAGGCACGATGTGCTCCAAATTACATGTTGCAAATCATATGCTCAGGCCTCAGGGACACAGCTCCACTTGTCAGCCTCCCGGGAGGCCGGACCCGCGTAACAGCCGCAGTCACTTACCCGCTCGCGGAGCCAGGGGTGTTGGGGCAGCTCGCTCTGTTCTGCAGCCTCGACAGGGGCGGAAGGACCCAGCTGACGGTTTGATTTTCTGCTGGTGGGGAAGGAGGACACAGAGGACACCTCGAGATGGCCCCTTAGCTGGAAAATGGCTGATTCTTCCAGAGTCAGCATGGAGTTGAAAAGCACATGACACTGGGATCTCATGTGTCCTTTTGGCTGCAGTGGTGACAATCTGGAATAGGAGAATGCGGAGTTAGTGGAGTGGTTACCACAGCTACACAAGCATCCAGTTTGAGTCACCTGTCTCTATACTATATATATATATATAATATCTATGTCTTGGGATCTAGTGTCTACAAAAATAACATTCAGAGTATTTCCTTCTCTTGGCAGTCTTGATCAAAACCAATTTGCTCAAATCTCAAGGAATTTTGCTTGCCATTTTGGCCTCTAAATAGTATCAGTTCTTGAGGTAAAACACTTGTGCTGCTTGTGCGTGTTCCTAGCCACCTCTGTAGAGCCAAAGTACTGCCAAAGGAGCATGGCTTCCCCATGAGAAAGGAACAAGTGCCACGTGCAAGCACAGCCACGCAAAGCTTGCCACTTCAATGTAAACACATATCAGCATTCAGTACCCTGCAGGCACTAAAAAGACCTAGATCAGATGGCTTTGAGACTTATTTACAAACAGCAAAACTACAACCAACTGAATCCAGAATTTATACACTTCTCTTTCAAAATAACTTGGAAGCAAGTTTGGTCCTCAGATAGACAAACATATTTAAATCTTTAACTCTTCTTAGTGGTATTTCCACTATAAAGCATGACAATGAGGCTCAGGAACATTCTTTCCCTCCAGTGACATCAACCTTTACATTATTTAAGCTATTACTGACTGAAAAAGCTTTGCTTGGAAAATAACTATGAACAGTACTGTAAGTAACATCTTATTACTCTTATTTCTGTTTTGAAAAAAAAAAATTGGAACAATTTCAAATATACATTAGGAGAGAAAGCCTTGCCTAGACCTGCTTTGTGCAGAACGCGGCAGCAACACAACCCCCTTTTCCCTTCCCTTCCCTTTTCACTCCTAGAGCGCTGGGACTGCAGGCGCCCATCCTAACAAATCATTCTAAATGTCCTTAGGAAACATGATGAGACTGTCATTTACCAGGTGTTATGTTAGATTAAAGGACAGTTCCACGCAGGTGGGCACTACAGGGCATGCACCATTCTCCACACACCACCTTGGGGCTCACTGCATCTGATCCAGGCTCTAGCTTTTGCACCAAGCCCACATCCAAATGGTTGCTTAAAAGAAATGGACAAGAAAATAATAACAGAATCCTAAGCCATGTATCTGACCAGGAGAATCTGGCCAATCTTGAAAAATGAAGTCTGGAATAAACCAGATTACAGAAGAGTTATATGGATGACAGCTGCACTGGAGAGGTACTAAAAGGCCCGTGTTACGCACGGCCTGACCAGGAAGGAGGTATGAAGAAGAGCATATAGGAAGCAAAACAAGTAAAAGACCACAGCGGCAATAGCGGGAGAGTTTAATTATCTAGACCTCAGAGTGGATTACATTAAGCGTAGGAAGCAAAGCTTGATCTGGTACAGGACTGCTTTCTAATTTAATGTGTACATAAACCGACAGGGAAGGGAAGAATGCCAGATGTGGTATTAAGCAACACAGAGAATATGATTAAGGACATTAAGGTAAAAAAAAAAAAAAAGGGGAAAAAAAAAAGTTGAAGGAATAGTGAGTGCTAGGCTAAAACAGCCAGATTCGCTGCTCAACGTAGAAGGCGCGTGCCCCTAGCTAAGCCCAGCACAGAGACTGCCAAGGCAGCTCCCAGTGAATTGTCAGGTGCCCACGTGGCCGCTGAGGCAACAGCCTGGGCTCCCCAAAGCCCTGGCCACGTCTCCGTAGCCCTGCTTCGGCAGCGAGGCCTGCCTGGGCTTGGGGACCCCCTTGCGCCAGCCCGTGCCCAGGCTGTCCTGCCACAGGCGGCAGAGAAGCGCAGATCAGCCAGGGTAGCTCTCCGGCACCCCTGCCCTCTCTCCATCTGCTTAATGGGCTAGAAAAGCAGGCAAGTAACTCCGAGCTTGGGGCCTGCTGCTGCGCCAGCTGCCTCTCAAGGGGCTTTCTGGGTCACAGAGCTGCCCGGGGTCACCCCATTTGCACGCCAGGAACAGCTCTCCCAAGGCAGCTCCTGCTGGGCCCTGAACAGAGACAGCTTGGAACAGGTCTTCGAAGGTAATGGCCTTGTGTGTAAAAGAAAAGAGCTCATCAGGGACTCAAACACATCTCAAAACTGGGATGAGCATGACACAGGAAATCAAGCACAGACATGCAATTAAACACAAATATGTACTGAGTTGCCAGAAAACTCAGGCATAAAGGAATACTAGCCTGCTAGGAAGAAGAGGAATTTATTTCAGAACAAGGTCAGAAAGACTATTATTTTTCCTGGGGAAACACATTCTTCCCTCCCAGAAGTGTTCTGGCACGTTTCAGGCTTCCTTGTGCATGCCCTACCAAACAGGCCTAGAGCTCCCGCACGAGGCAGCACCGCGGCTACGGGGGCTAAGAAGCTCTGAGAATTCCTGAGCTCCTTCTCATACAGGGCCAGATTCTGTTCACACGCACACGCCACTGTTTGAGCAGAGCCACTTCCACTGCAATACCTGCAGCTCCAGCCATCTCTGCCACTCGGGCGCACCCCACGGCTTGGGTTTCCTCTGCTCTGGGGCTGCTACAGTGCTTGGCAGTTCTGTGGATGACACTGCATTCAAAGTTGAACAATTACAAACACTGGCAGGAAACCCTGGAGTAGCAAATGCTTTTCAAGAAATGGCAAGGACACAAAGAAAGTCAATAGTGATCCTTCCCTCACGACACGGCCCAGGAAGGAGCGAACGGGGCCACGTTGGCTACGACTGAGGAGTCAGGGGCAGCCGAGAGTGATGCAGCACAAAGCCTGAATTAATTCTGCGCCTGGGTATTTACAAAAGAAGCTGAAGGTCACATCCCGGAAATGGGGATTTTCTTGAGGGGAAAAATGAAATGTTAAAAGGCTTTATGATCCAATCTGGACAGGTAGGTAGTTAATTAGAACTATTAAAAGTTGACAGGGCCCAAGACTTAGATTAACTGCGGCTCGGAATTGGGGAGGAAATAGCAAGGGAAATGGGAAAGTCTTTTGTAGCGCTGCTTGATGGCTTCCTGCGGCAGCTTTGGCGGGGGATGCCCAGAAGGGAGCTGCTGCTCCAGCTTTACTTTGTCCTTTTCCTTTTTTTATTTTTTTTGTTTTTTTAAATCAAGGGAGAATCTACTCCACGGTAATCCTACCCGCAGCCGCAGAACGGATATTGGAAACATTAATACGGGACAGCATTATGCAACACACAGGAACAGACAGCCTGGGAAGGAGCGGCAGCTGCACTCATCGCGAGGCTTTCCTCTCCTTTCCTTTCGAAAGGAACTGCAAGTTCTTTCAGCGCATCCCTAAATGGAGCGACAAAAGCGAAGCGGTGGATGGACCTGGTCGGGATGGAGGCGACTCGCTGGGTGCTGCGCCGTGGAGAGGCTGCTCAGTACAAGGGTAAGGCCGGGATGGAAGGCCAGCAGCAGCAGAGCCTTCCAAATCTCCCACGGGACCATAAAGTGCGTGGCAGCAAAACGGAGCGGCTCAGGGTGACCAGAGGACAGCAACACGACAGCTCTCCCAAATTTCAGCACGATGCCCACTTTTGTTCATATTTTACATAAATGACCTGCAGGGGATATAATTTTTAAAGTGGAATTTTTTGCTGATGGCACATAAGTGTAAAATGGTGTACAGAGAAAGCAAATTTAAAATGATTTGAATAAATCTGGCTTATGGGCAGATAAAGGGCACATCCAGTTCAGCGCAGCAAAGTAAGACGTAATGACTGCAAGGCACCAAATATAATCACAGGCAGGAAAAAGGGAGCAGAAGATGGAACACTGGCTAGGGGAAAGGTAATTATTGATAAAACAGTAAAATAATGCTCCAAATAAGTGGGAGAAATAGACAAATTCTTCATGCTCAAAAAGACAAACAAATTCTTCATGTTACACACTGGGTTGTCGCTTTAGAAAAGCTGAATGGAGATACCTTCTCAGGCCACGTACAAAAACAGAGATTAAGACCCCAAAGCTTTGAAGAGCTGCATGGTCTCAATCAAGACACAACATGACAGATTTTACTAACACACTTTCCTCATCCCAGCGCCCCAAGAGAAAAACAATTTTTCAAAACACTTAAAATGCAAATTTGTGAGCTATTTATGTAAAAAGAAACATATATATATATATATAAATAAATTGAAAGGTAGTTATTAGCAGTGAAAATAGCCTTTTAACTGCAAAGGCTATGACATTAACCCAAGGAAAATTTCATGAATATTCACAATCA
>JAUBOD010000033.1:304879-314976 GCA_032353885.1 Nothura maculosa | reverse complement strand
ATTGAGGTCTATGCGCTGTGGCCCTGGGGCGAGCAGAGCCCCAGGTCAGTCCAGCTAGCGAACGAGGCTGGCCGACCCCCGATCGGCAACAGCAGTGACTTCAGTAAAGCCATTTTGCCCAAACTCCAGCTTGGACAAAGCTCAAATGCTGTATAAAAACACTGTGGGTTTTGGCAGTGTTTGAGCTGGAAAGGTTCTGGGGTCTAGGGCAGACCCTCTGGATGTTTATATAGACTCCAATTGAAAACCCAGCCTTTGCTGTGAAAATCAGATGCTTTGATAAGAAATAATGTCATAAACACATTTAAAAATAGGGTAGCTACAATAAGAAATTAAAGTAAATTTCAAACCTGTTTCAAATTTCTAGCATTTGTCACACAAATTTTCTTTTCCTTTTTTTTTCCTATATTAATATAGATACATAAATGGCAGAATGTTATGGAGATTCTTTTTAATGTAATCTACAGAATTATTGCTTAAATACCTTATTAACTGTGAATATTAAGTTTGCCTGCTCTGCAGGATATGCTCCTCATCACAGGAGCTGCGCCTTGCTGACCTACCCTCTTCCAATACTCCTCTACACTGCCCTTCGGAGGAGCCAGGTGAATAACACAGCCACAGATCACAGCCGCTGCTTCCAATTTCTCTCTTTCAGGACTTCCCTTTGCCAAACTCCTGCCATGCTGAGCTGCACATGGCCACCTTCCTCTCACATCTCCCACTCATTATTTCCTATTTCCCTGAAGATCTTCCCCTCCGTTTGCCTCTTGCATTGCTTTCATTTAGAGTAGCCAGCTTCAGAGAGGTTTTGCTTTTGCACCTCCTTCTTGTCTCTGGCACTTCCAGAGTGATTCATTAAGTTTATCAGCGCACCCTTCCAAGGTGATACACACCATGTAGGCTACATGATCTCTTTATATTCACATTTTCCCTTCTCTGTTTTCTAACACCTGTCTTCACAAGGCCTGCATTGCTTCCTAATCCCCCTTTATTTTAAAAGTTTTGTGTTTTGACGACGTTGGTCATCACTCATTTCCTTCCACTTCTCCCCCATGGACATACTTCTTGCACTGCTCTCCCTGCTGACGTGGTCATGCGCTGCGTTTTCACTCCTTGAAGGACGCTGCCTGCAGCTGGGCCCACCACGCCACTTTCCCCAGGCCCCGCTGTCGCTCGCCTGCCTCTGCCCTCCTCACCGCTGGTGAAAGGTCCCTTGCACCCTCCCACACGCAAGTCACCTCGCGTGTGTCTGCACGGTGCGCCCCTGTGCCACAGGGGCCGGGAAAGCCGCTCAGGTGCAGGAGGAGGAGGAGCGCTCCGGCAGGCTCCGCGCAAGCACGGCCAGAAGGGCCCCGGCTCCTCAGCCCTCCCTTAGCTCCTTGCTCCAATGGAGGCCGAGCTGCAGGAAAGGCTCTGCAACGGGCACTTCTGTTGCAGACTTGCCTCAGTTACTTAGTGTCTGCCTCTGCTCTTCGAGCTCCAAGGATGCTGAAAATCTGGGCCAGGTTTCCTTGCATTTTCCTGTTCTGGACCGGTTTCAAGTCCTTACTCCGTAGCTGTGCTGAATACCAACCTTTCCTGTGCTCGCTGGGCCCCAACCACTTCAGTTTTCCTAGGTACTTTATATTGTTCCCTGCAAAGCACAAGGTAAAAAGAAGCTACCAGAACGAGGACGCAGTGAACATCAACCTACCAGCAAAGCAGGGAGCCATAGCCCAGACTAACACCGCATTCCCCAAGCTTCTTGACGCACCTGCCTGCCTCGTGCAAGCCCTCAGCTCCCTTGTAGGAAAGGGAGGAGGCCGGACACTTACTGCCCGCCTCCGAGACGTCCATGCGCACAGTCAGCTGTGTGTAACATGCCCTCGCTTTTCCCTGGAATACCACAGACATGTGGCTGCATGGGAAAACTTCCACATCCCAGGGGACAGCCAGGCCCTGGTGTCACCGCATAAGGATGCAGCTGTTATTTATGCACTGTGGAGCAGGTGGAATAGCCGCTGAAGATAAGGAGTAAATAGGAAAGAGAAAGGCATTTGCATGAAAGTCCAATTCAGTGGCAAGCCCTGTGGAAAAGCAGGCTGTGGGGGCTTGGGTGCGCGCGGGCTTCAGTGGCGGCAAGGTGCAGCGCCGAGCACAAAGGCCCGGCGTGCAGCAGGCGCCCGGCGCTGCCGCCGCGCGCACATAATTAAAAGCAGGAATGAAAGGGCGGCTTTGCTGCCCGCGCTCCGGTCCCAGCCGTAGCTCCTGAGCCGCGGCAGCTGAGTGCTCCCTCTGCACCAACATTTGCATTATCGCTAAGCTGTAATTGGGATTCCCACTTAGCCCCACGACTCTCTCTGACCATTTGCAGACCTCTACCATCCAAGTTAAGAGGCTTCTTCCTCTAGAAATTATATTAAGATTTGAAAGCACGTTTCCTAATTTGTTTTAACAGGCTGCAATGATTTCTGTCTATATCTATATTGTTTCATGAGCATGTAACTAAAAAATAAAGCAGAATTCATATCCACAATGGCTTCTGAAATCAGATATATAGGAATTCAGAAATGTTGATATTGCTAAGTCTCTCTTGTCGTAGAGCAACACGAAATGCTGAAGAGGCCTCTCTTTCTCCCTCAGACAATAAGGGCCAAATTCACAGACAAAGCTAAATGAATCTGAAGTGTTCCACCTAAAGCAAGCTATCTGGTATAAGTAGGCAGCCACTTATTTTAATTTATACCTTCTTACATCCTTCTGATTGCTGTCTTTCCTACTACACCTCTTTCAGCCTCTCATCACTTAAATTATTCCATGTTAGACTATTTCCGATTCGGTTGGAGCAGAGGATTAATCTCAGAGAGGATGCGTCTACAGACATTTCAGCCACCAGCCTGCGACAGTGGACAAGATTTCCAGAGTGAGGTTTGTCCTTCTCCTAGTTTTAAGGGGAAGGAGTGCCAACCCCTTTACTGTTATAAGGAAGCAGCTGAGGAATCCTTAGGAAGTATACACCACAGCAGCCTAAGTTTACTTAGACTCACCCTCACTTTGGGTCTGGTAAGAGTATTGCATGGATCTGTTCCTTCCAAATCCAAGGCAGCACTGGGAAACAGCAGGAGAGGTTCTTTCTTAGGGAGACAGGGAAAAAAGGAGGCCAGTGCTACTGAGTACATACTCGGATATTTAAATGCAAGCCACAGGAATGCCTAACACCACCTAAGTCCATTTTTATTCCCTTAAATGGGAAGTTCAATAATCAGAGTGGTTACAGCTTGCACTGAGCACTCGCTGTTTATAGCACTCCTGGGAGCAGAAAATCAAGCCATTTATTTAGGTGGCTTCCTATAGCTGGAGGTTCGTAATTTCAGTCTTGCGAGCCTGAATGTTTGCAGATGATATAAAAAGATGTGAAACAGATATTGACTAAAATCACCTCGACATTTGGGCAGTTCCTGAATGTAATAAAATGTTCCTGCCAGAACGACTGTTTTGCCCATTGGTGCCAATCCTGTCCGGAGATAAACAGGCCCAACTCCAGGGAGGCCCACGGAGCTCGCCCCAAGACAAACCGCGACCTGCAAACCCAGCCAGGGCACAGGGCCCACAGACATTTCAGGCTTTCTCCAGCCCCATGGAAAACATCATTCCCTCTCTTCTTTATACTTCACAAGGAATATAATGATTACAAACCCTCAGCCTGGCATCCCAGATGGAATTTCCTATCGCATTTTTTTCAAAATGTAGAAACTTTTTTTCATTTAATATGCTGGAGATTTCTCCTACTGGCCAACTGAAACTTATAACCACGTGGTGACTATTCAGGGCCATCTGTAAAACAAGCTTGCTTTCAAGCCAGTCGCGCCTGGACAGCTGTTGGTACCATAAGTGCCACTGAAGTTGGCACTAATCAGCAACATCCTTGTCAAGCAAGCTGCACTGTGGCAAAGACCAGAGGTGGCACCGACATTAACTTTCCTTCTCACCTACGCAAGTTGTTTTTTCATGTCATGGTCATGAGTACAGAAATTCCTGTGCCTTAGGAAGACAGAGGACTTGCCAAGGCAAAAGCTCAGGATCTGCAAGCAGTGCTGAACCCAGCATTCTGCATGTGGCTCCCCACAGAGGAGAAACAGACACTAAATCTCACGCTAAATCGTGTTTACTCTCAGCAAATATTTCTTCTTGCAAAAAGCATTGCCATGGCATTGTGCAAAGCTGTATAAACAGTTGTAATTTTTGTCCTACTTTCTGATCCTTGCAGCTCGCGTCCAGGTTGCTGAATTGTTCAGCTGTCAAGGGCAGGTTTAAAAATTTCATGCGCAGGCATGGCACATGCTGTAAGCTCTCATGCACCTGCCAGCTCACGCATGAAGAGCTGCGCCGCGGCCTGGCGAGGCACCCGTGACTTTAAGGACAAATAAGAAAGAAGAGCTTTCTATGAAGATAAAAGGCAGCGAGCTCCAGTCTGCAATGAGGAATTGGAAAATGTTTTAATCTCAAATTAGGCTTTTGTTTCCAGCCTGCTCCCCATGTTGTCTGTAAACCACTGAAGCTGTGCAACTTGCTTGTGTAAACCCAGGCACACTAGGCCCTTTGCCTGTCTTGGATGTGCTCTTATCTACTCCTGGTTCACTTAGCTTTGCCTTGCCCCTTTGTTAGTCTCAGTGCCCGTGGCTCCTTCTGCCCCAGTATCATATAACCCTTTTTCTCTTACGTCACACGCTGAAACACGGTCACTGCAATGAACTATGATTCCTCTGCGCATTTAGGATCTTGCAGGGCTGCACTGGCTATAATATTCCATGACAGGTTAGGAAACCAGAGAAACTGACAGTTTGGTTCAGCCACCTTAGAATAATGCATATTAGCTTTTAATGCATTCACTAGCAGCACGCAGCCATGGAATAATAACAGTTGCATAAAGTTGTCTACTCAATTTTGCCATGTAAAAAACAGATCAAAACATAGACAAATACAAGTAAATAAAGGTAGTCTGCAGGTCCCAAAGAGGCAAAGAAACACACGAGCTCACTTCAGGCAGGGAAGCAGCAGCCTCCCTGTTGCCTTTGCTGGGGGTATTCACATTTCACTATGTATGTTTGCAAAATCAGGGCCTTAATTTGAGAGCTCTTGATGTGTTTTTTTTTCCATAGACAGGGCTCAGGTTTGCCCTTTATATCTTATTGGCTTCAGTATGAATTATATATGAACTTCCAAGGAGCAAGATAAGGGCCACAGTCATTTTTCTCTCTTCCCAGTTCCCAGCCATTTCTTTTCATTTATTCCACCCCAGCAGTTAGGAAAGGTAGTCTGGGGACTGCAGTGCCTTTTTGGCAGCGAGAAATAGGGAGTCACAGTTTGTTAATATGCAGAGTCTTCAAAATACACAGGTAAAGCAAAAGATACTACAGGAAATGAGTCTGAAGAGAGGGCTTTATGTCCAGCTCTGACAAACCACTAATCCCAGCTTTCTCTGCCAAGAGCTAGCATGGGCCCCCCTGTTCCCTGCTCGTTCCAGAGAGATACGTCAAGGCAAGGCCTTCGAGGGGACAGCCACTCTCCCCCAACAAGAGACCTGGCAAGTACTAGCAAAAACGAAGGCTGATAGGAAGGAAGATGTTAGGGGCAGCCAAATTCCTCCCTGTGGGACACGGGCACATGGCTGTCATCTGTGCTGTTCTGAAAACCTCCTGGGCCTCTAAGTTAAAGCTGATCAGATCCAAAAAATAAAATTGGTAACGATGAGCTAAAGACACATTCATGCCCTTCAAAGGAAAAAAAAAAGCTAGTAATGCAAAGAGCTTCCAATTACTCTTTAATTAAAATATTAATTAATTAACAAAGTGTATTTATGGAATAATTATATAATTTCACACACCATCGATCATATTTTAAACAAATTCATTTAATTAAGTCGACATGTGCAGTGCACTCTCTCAGCGGAGTTATTCTTAGAAACCAGCACGCGTCGGCCTTTAAGGAGGTGCAAACTGCACTGCAGAGGTTTACAATGGCCCGCAGTAGTATTCAGAACAGCAACGGGACTGCCTCACATCTGTAGGTAAATTTAATACTAGTGAATGCATCCCTGAAGGCTGAGATCCCCTATCTGCATAAAGATCCTGGGTAGGCACTGGCAGCCGCAGCTTCCTCTCTAGCAACATCCCTCATCCTGACCTGGGGGGGCTGGCTTTAATAAGCAGTTAATCATTATCCTCTTCACCAAGCCTGTTAAGAAGCTTAAGCAGCTTGGCAGTGCTGTGGCGGGACTGAGCCTGGCTACCAAATCGCTTCACACGGCGCTGGAAGCCGGTGTGCGCAGGGACCGCGGCGGGACCTTTGAAGGGAGCTCCATGCTCCTTTGGCAGCTTCTCCTCGACCTCATCCGCTTTGCTCTGCCTCACGTGCTTCTGAGGGCTCGTGACGGGTTCTGGCCCCATTCATGGGATCCTGCTCTTGGTTTGCCTTCTCACATCTATATACAGCCTGGGCCAGCTCTGCTCTGTGGCCCTACGGCCCTCCTGCAGCTCAGGTCAAGACCTTCTAACGCCCCTTTCACAGCCTGACTCTCCAATGTCCATTGCCAGAGATTCTCAAATATGGCTTTCCAAGTCACACATCCGACTCCAGTTTTTAATCTGTTTGGAAAGTTACTCCCTGTTCCTTTGGTCTCTCACATGAAACTAACACTGCTCTGGAGTTCCCTGCTCTCTCGGCCTGCAGTACTCCTCTCGCTGCTGCTGCTGCTGCTCCTACAGCACTTTGGTGTCAGGTCCAGGCTTCCTCCTGTTGGTTATTAAGCAACGCCAGCGTGCTCATCAAGCAATATTAAGAAAGTTCCTTCCAGGAGCTCCATTCGCCTTACAAGAAGGCATTTGCTGAACTGTTTCCAGGGGTTGGGTGCTTCCTAGAGCACAGCGCCCTGGGAGTCCTTAGCCGGTGCGCCGCGAGGTTGGCCGCTGGCGGCACCTTCTCGCGCCAGGGGCAGCTTATAGAGCTGCAGGCCACAGGCCAGGGGCAGCGCGCGCTGCGTGTGCGTCATGTGCGCGTCTCGCCCGCCCCGCAGCGCTTCGGGAACCCCCGCCCAGCCTCCACCGGCCACCCATTGGGTGCGAGCAGCCACAACCTGGTTGCTACATGTGCAACATGGACCTCCGAGAATGCAGCACACGATTCCGACCCCGCGTGGAGATGCTGACTTGAACCGATGCGAATGAAGGAACGGGAATTATACCCATAGGGAACTTGTCCCAGTAATGTCACTGAAATGGGTTATTCATGAACATGAGTATGAGAAGCTGAATCTATCTGAGAAAAGAGAAGATAAGGTGCCTCTGGATGTTTACAGTCATATTGCAATCCTCTGTGCTTCCTAATGTCCTCAAAGTGATTCTTTGGCTCATCAGAATCCAAAACTTCAGCTTTTGTTCCTTCTCACTCTTGTTTTTGTTTAGACTTACTATATAATTTAGTGAAAATTGTGAGGAATTAGGAAGAAAAGAAACTCTTGGACTTCCCTATCCAGCCCCATTCACTTATTCCACTGAAATTTTACAGAGCCTCTTAATACTGTGTGGACTCTTAGTTTTTCTTAGTCACAGCCAACTGCAATAAGGATCGTCAACTAAAAACTGTTATTTATTGCCACAATTGGTAGAGAAATCCATGTTCAATTTGAGCCTATATATGTCTGAAAAGAAACAGTCTGATGCAGAAATAAGTTAAAAGTGTAGTAAAATGCCACAGAATATTAGCAGTGTACAAATATTTTTTGCTGATGAGCAAAGCTTTTCAAATCCCTTATTAGGAACCAAGCTGAAACTGGGACATAACTAAAAATGTTCAGGCAGAATCAGAGCTAGTAAGACTGGCAGAAGCTCCATCAACTTCTCTTTCCACTACACCAGATTCTCCTTCGCTGTGTAGAAGGAAAAACTTAAGTGATAACTTTCTATTATAATGGTGCTAATCTGTGCCTGCAAATGTTTAGGTACATCTTCTGTTTCCTGCCATTTACATCAGTGAAGGAGAGGGACCAAACTTTTCTTTCTTTTCTTTCTTTCTTTTTCTTTCTTCTTTTTAATTTTCTTTTCATTTGTAAAATTGTGCCATTAGCTCCATGCTTAGATAGGTAAGCTGCCTGGTAGACTAAACATCCACCAGTTACAGAAACCACTGCCTTTCTTTTCCCTCCCCAAAAACATATGAGAATCACTCCATACCGTTCCCTGCAAAAGACCCTTTCCATCTCTACCTTAAGAGTTCGGAGCATTTTGTCTACAGCCAAACATATTGTCCTAGCTGAACAATTCTCATCCCCTCATAAAGCACAAGAAATTTTCTTGCTCTCATGCCCAACCTCTTTCTCTCATCCCTCTCTTTTCCTCCCAGCCTCTGCCTGCTGATTCCCAGCCAGCTCTTGGACTTTCCACACAGCTTTGTTGCGACTGGACCAGTTTTTCATCTTAGTGTGTCATCCCAAGACTGCAATTATCTTTTTCCCTTTATTTTCTGCTTCAACTCCTTTGTCTTCAGCCTGGCCGTTGAATGGTTTTGCTTCCCATCTCCGCCAGCCCGTCCACTCTTTTTTCTCTCTGTTTTCCTCTCTGCCTCCTCTGGAGGCCCTTAATCGCCCCTCTGCGTCCTCCTGCCTCAGCTCCTCGCCTCTCCCCCCACGCTCCGGTTACTGCTCTGCAGGCAGGGTTTACGAGCAGGGATCTCTCGTGATGTCCTCCAGGAATACACTTTGGCACACACTGTCTGGACTGTTCAAGCCCTACTGCACCCCTGAGTGCCACAAAAAGCTCTACGCAGAGAGGCAGAACAGAAAAGAAATGCTTTACAGCACTTTCTTGTATGCTGTTTTTTCTCTCAGCATCCAAGGACGATTTAGAACGGGGCGGGGGGAAAGGGGCCCAGATTTACAAACAACAATCAGACAGGTAAATATTCTGCAGTTTAGTTATAGCCAAGGGACTGGAGAATGAGAGTATTTAAGGCAGAACGCACCAAAGCTCCCTACGCTCACAACTGAGCCAGCAACTTCTAATTCACCCGGCGTATCACACAGTTACCTCAGTACTACTAATATCAACCCCTGACCCCATGTGGCCTCTATAGAATTAAATGCTACTCCAGAGCGACGTGTGGGCTGCCGAGCCACACAGAGCGGCGAGCGCTCCGAGCCGCGGTGCTGGCCGCACCGGCTACCGCCTCTGCCACTGCCTGGCACACAGCTCTGCTTCCTTGGCCAGCCAGCTGGAGCAGAACCACGGTGTTACTCACAGCAGAGCCGGGAAGCAGCTTTTCAGCACTGATCACAGGTGTGTAAGAGGCACAACTTGGCTCCAGCTCCCTCTGGGCGCTGTGGCAGAAACCAGCCTGCTGCAAGCGGAGACCAAGGACCTCACGCCTCGGCCCTACTCAGCATCATGGTACCATGTCTACCTCTCTCAACTGTCTTTCCAACATTACTATACCAGCAGTACACTTAATTTTGATTTTACAGGAAAGCACACACTTATCTCAGTCAAAGGACTGAGACACATCATGTATTTCACACAGTTTAATAATGTGGCCAAAAGTAGAGCCTAATGTCACAGAAGCAGAGAATACTTAAGTGACCTAGAAGCCAAAGCGATCCTACCAAAATCAGGATAATTTTGCCTGCCAAAGAAAGCCAGTTGGTCGACTGACACCTTCTCAGACTGAAGGTTTTAAAGGTGCTTTGCACTACGCAGTGGAGACAGCCCGTGCCCCTGGGTACAGGACTGTGCCCAGCGCGGCGGCTGCAAAACGCCCTGAGGAATTTACTGTGCCCCCGCCCTGCTCGCCTGCTATTGCCCGCAGGGTTTGTGCGGAGTGCGCAGCAGAGCTGGTTAGTGGTCCAAGGACCAGCCGGGGGCTCTTGCAACAAGAGGGACAGCAGCCACCTCCAGCACAAGTAACTCGCACCTTTCTGTGCAAACTCTGAGTGGGGCCAGAGTTTGGGGGCTCCTCACAGAGCTGCCCTTTCGCGCCTCCACCCACCGTAACTCAGCCTCGCTCGTAGCCATTCACTCCACAGATGAAGAGCCAGAATCTATTACTTATCTCTCATGTAATGAATT
>JAUBOD010000033.1:273877-297447 GCA_032353885.1 Nothura maculosa | reverse complement strand
GGGAGCGCCGGAGCAGAGCTGCGCACACAGCTCCGTTGTTCGCAAGCGCCTCCTCAGAGCAATGCGCCACCAACACAGGGGAGACTGTTCCCAAACTCAACCTCCATTCCGAAAGATTTCCTGCCTGCCTGCACATCTTTAGAGGACTTCTATTTGTGGTGGCACATTGCAGATTTGTCCGGGGCAGCCGAATGTCATCAAGAAGTGCTCTGTGATTATGGCGCACTTCTTTCCATGGCTTTTAGGACGCCACAGATGACAGCATTAGCATGGAGCCTGCAAAACATTCCTACGACACTTTGCAAGGCTGAGGGCAAAAAGGAATACTTAACCTTGAAAATACATAACTAAAGCCCTGTCTGGTAGATTAATATGCAAAATGGCAAAGTTTAGCCATCTTTCAAATTCTGGCTCCCTGGCAAATGCAAACAAAATCCTTATGTACAAAGCTCTCTACCAACCACCACACAGTACGTAAAGGACACTACATTTTCAAGGGTGCTTTGGATATGTAGAGTGTGAAAGGCACTTAAATGAAAAATGGTATCCTTTGGTAAACCTCTTTCAGCCTTATTTTAAGCCTGTTCAATTTAAAGTTATGGGTGGACAAACACCCTTACAGGTAGGCAGTACGGGGCTCAAATATCCTGACTGGAAGCTGTGCAAACACTAAACCAAGTGGCACTGGTTTATAAGCTAGGCCCCTTTGCGGCGCATCAACTAACTGCATTAGTTTCTGCTCCAGTCAAAAACTAAATAATCTGGCTCTTCATTTTAAATGGAGTTACTATGCACTTTGAAATAAATATTATTTCTATGAGAAGATTTTTCTAGAACTGTTAGAAGATACAGCTGTTGGTACCTTGCAAGTATATGGAAGTGTAAACTGCAAGGGCTGTCATGTAAGAACTTCAACGTGAGTTATTTAATCCAGAAAATGAGACTAGCATTTTTATTCTTTCTTTTTCTCATAATTTTTCAGCAAAACTTTTGCTAAAATAAAAGGCCGACTCACATAGTCTCTATCCCAAAGTCACTCTTGAATGACAGAAGCAGTCACTCTGACTCCAGTGGGGCTCTTTGTGTGGGTAGCATGAGTATGACTAGCCCATAGCCAAATAGTTTTTATATAACATATTTTAAATAAGCTACCTGATCAAATGATACCTGGTTATTTTTAATGTAGATAAATTCAAACTACATTTGTGTGCTATTCTGTGAAGAACTTAAAAAAAAAACAAACAAAAAAAAAACAATAAGAGATTTAACTACATAATGCCTTGCTAGTTAAGGTGCCTTTTTATCTTTTAAAGTGCATTTTTAAATGTGAAAAAGTACCTGCTTAATAATGTATCAGCATTGTGTGCAAAACCAAGTGCCCGTTCTATGGGCAGCGAGCTATTATGGTTATTTCTGTGCATCTGTGCATGTGCCTCTCTCCCCTACTCTCAGCATTTCGAGACTCAAACCTGACCAAAGAGGGAATTTTCAAACCTGGCCCTGGTGGGTTTTTTGTTTGTTTGCAGTTCCACACTACCCCTTTCTAATGCAAAACTTCTAACATCTTGCTTGCTCTCCTGGAAACGATTTGCACGCTCTAATACAAATGCTAGACAAAAACGGATGGGTCTAGGAGTGTCACATGGCCTTCCTGAGCATAAGTTATGTTACTAAATCAGCATATTGATCTGGGAACACAGCGTCCTGGAATCCTGAAAATGTCAGGCGCAGTCTCAGTGCTTCACTTCTTTAAAATCAAATTAATTTAGCCAGCTCACTCTGGAGGAGGAAATGATGATACCAGATACAGGCAAACTGCAGGGCATCAAGCATTCCAAGCCCCACTGCTTTTGACCATTTTGAAAGGAGATCCCCATAAGGAAATAGTCAGGTCGCCATCCTATTCTCCCGTAGTGGAAAGCAAACGGCCACAGGTAATCTGCATCTCTGCCCCTCCCCAAGCAGGTATCCCGGGGCGTCATGATTCTCCATGGATCTTTGGGAATTCCAATCCTCACACTCTGTCAACAGGGTTGAGAGGTAAGACTACACGATGAAGTGTGACGATGCTAATCCATCTACCTTACTCAGAGGGCACATCTGAGATTAAAGGCTCGTATACTACATGCCCTTCTGCCGCAATCTGCAGTTCTGCATGTATGTTTAATCAAATATGCTAATCCACATGGCCAGAGCTGCCTGATCCGCTGCGAACAGCACACGGAGCAAGCAGGACCACGAGCGCTGTGCAGGCGGCAGCCACCAGCGCAGGGCACACACACATATTGGCACAAACCTCTTCTGGAGAGAGAAAAAACAAGAGTGGTCTGCCAAAGGATAGGGACCAAGAGGCTATTTTCTTTTCCTTGACTTTGCAAACACAAAAGGAAGATGTACTTTGTACACAGGGAAAAAGAGCAACTGGGAAGTTTCAAAGCCTTCTGAATTAGAACAAAATTGATCTGTTTTCTCCACTTTAAGTGGCAGTATATCCTGTTCCGACCCCACCAAAAATACACACCTAGCACTTTGATTTCTCCACTGCAGAGACCACATGTAACACGTGACCCAGAAGAGAGACAAACTCCAAACTGCCCTTTCCCACCACATAGGAAAAAGGGGGCTGGAAGGGAGCGCTGGTGGTACGAAACCTTGCAAAGGGTCGTTCAGCTCCCTAGAAAAGAAGGTCACTGAGGCCAAGGCCAGATGCAGAACAACTATCCCGACCCTCTCATCTCTCCTCAGGGGTCTTGAACTCCCTTGACCTGTGGACTACTCTAGTCAGAGGTGTTATGAGACATGTGCTTCTGGGCTATGATATCCCTGAGCTGAGCACCCCTTTGCCCTGCTGAAATGCTTACTACTGCTACAAGGTAGACCTCCAGCTAGGTCTCTTCATGCTGGTACAGGAAGGCTTCATCAAGCCACTGCTTACTGGAAATCTTGGAGGTGACAGAGCAATCAATACAGTGATCCGTGGGCCACCAATACAGAAGCAGGTACCTCAGCAGATGCAGCTACAGAAAGGGACAACAGGACCTTGTCCTGCCTGTACCCTTGGGGATGAGTTGGCCAGATTGGTAGCTACTGCTACTGAAAACACACAGACATAAGCTGCTGACACCTCAAGTTAGCAGAAGGAGCGTAGAAAGCTGTATGTGACCAAGATGACTGTAATTCTTCACTAGGTTTCAGCAGAGGAAAACTGTACAAAGACTTTGTCTGGCACCTTCCCTGCCCTTCTTCTCCGTTGAGGGAAGGATAAAATAAAACCGCCCACATTTCCTTGTTAAGATAAACTGGAGGACTCATATTGTTCATATTTGAAATGAGATTATGCAAAGGAGGGCTGGATTGCAGGTTGTTTGATGAGCAAGGGAGAAAAGCTGTTCTGGGTCCCAGCAGGCTCAAACCTCCAAAACTTCTTCAAAATAATATAAACACCGGTGATGTTGCATTGCCTGGAAAATACCACCCCTCCCACATTTGCAGAAACTGTGCAAAAAGCAAAACAGAGCCCAGGAACTGCCTACATCAGAGAAGAGGATGGGTAACAGGCAGAGAAGAATTGCCTAAGACGTCGCACGAAGCCTTGTGCACAGGGCAGCCAAGAGCAGCAGCCCTCAGCCGCGCCAGCCGTTGCTCTGCGCTCGTCCCTCTCGCCCCCCGGAGTGCCACAGCGTTTCACTGAATGGGTCCAGCACTGACTGCATCGACAGGCAGCCTTTGTGTCAGCATCACATTTCCCACTTGCCATCAAAGCAGCAGTGGCGCGGGAGCCCATCCAGGCCCCTGTGCTTAATTCCAATCCTCTTGTCAGTGTGAGGAGCTAACCCACATTTCCCACTACCTTCACTTTGCTGTAGGATGGTTCTCATCATCTCCCATTGGCCCCAACGTAGGCAGCTCCTTTGTGGTGGCTTTGATCTCCGCTCTCTGGAAGCTTCTGCATTTGGGCTGCTCGGGCACACGGAGACGTTCAAGAATATCATTAAATCACAGCTAATCAGATGGCTTCCTGCTCATCTCAAGATACTGCTCAGATTTCTTCATTTAAAGCACTGCATAGATTTGGCTTAATCTGCTTCGCAATTCTTTCCTTTCTGATTCCTCCACTTATCTACTACTGCTTTTTCTTTGTCATTTCCCATGCCCTTGTGACACAGCCTTCCTGTAAGTTTTCACCTCATCTCACCATTGATTTTCCAGCCTTGTCTGAGGCCGTGTTCCTTTTCTCCTTTGTGTCTTAATTTCTCTCCTTGAAAAGTCGGATCTATTTCAGCTCGGCTGCCTCTCTCCAGGCCGGGAACAACGCAAGCGTGCTACAGTCGCAGCCGTGTCCTACCCAGAGAGGACGCTGCTCGCAGGATAAATTGAGATGCCACAGTACAGTCGTTCTCCTCTGAAGCTTTCCATGCTCCTCGGGTGGTCTTGCGCCGGACTCTCTGCACAACCTGGGATTTTACAAATTGCAAGTCGGTCGCTTTTGATGCTACACTGCTTAGATCTCATGTTGAAGAGGATAAATCATTCCTGTTCCTTATTCCTGATTATTTTCCCCTCTATATTGCATGAAGTAAGCTGGTATTATCATAAAATATGAAATCCCCAGGACTGTATCTAGTCTTTCTTATTTTTCATGCCCTTCCCCCAACACTCGTGCACTGAACCTCGCTGCTCCTTTGCAGGCAGTCATGGATTTCTATCGTCTGAGGATCAGAGCTCTAGGCATCCATCAAGAAGAGTAAAATATTCACAGGAAGAGACTACAGGCCGAGGAGAGGGTCCAGAATGCATAATGTGTGTCAGAAGAACTGATGTACATAGAAAAAAAAGTTCTGCAGATCACAATAAAAATTTATTCCATGACAAAAACTGTGCATTTTTCCATGGCTGTCATAGATTTCATGGAATCAGTGAAATCCAGCCATTTTTAGAAATCCCATGAAATTTACCTTTTCACCTCAATCCATATGAAATCAAAATTTTTCCCTAAGAGATCCCATAAAATTGGCATATTTCCTCAGAAGACCCCATGAAATTATACAGAATACTGCAGTTTTAGTCTAGCCTCTCCTCGAGCATCTTTAAATGACAACTTTAGCTCTGGAAACTTCACATTTCTCCCTCACAGAAAAAAAATAAATAAATAAAAATATAATAGGAATTAAAATAATCTACCAGAGGAGAGAAACTAAGAGCCCTCATAAACATAATTAGCACAAAAAGTTTGGATTTATATATCAGAAATTGAATTGTTGCTGAATTCAAGAGGAATTCCAACAGAACATTCTCCTTTTGACTATAGAGAACCTGATCTTACCGACACTTTGTCAGTATGCACAAAGGCTTGTAAGTGGGCTCTCTACTTCCCTTTTCTTTAGGCAAGCACATTGGGACTGAAGTTACAATTCAGGTTCCTGAACAACACTGCAGCCCTAGAGCAGAGAAAGTGCCATCACAAACAACAACATTAGGAGGCAAATACAATTTCGTCTGTTTACTCTCTAAACACACTATTTGTTAAAATAAATTCCCAAATCTAGCAAAGAGGGGCAGATGCTGTGGCACAAGGATTCATTAACTTCCTAGAGTGACTGCTGAACATTTGTTCTGCTGGAAAAAGAAATCAATATAGCAACACAAAGCCCATCCTACACAACTAGTGGGCATATGTCCCACCTCTCCACCCGCCACGCGTCCAACACTGCCGCTGTTCTCAGCTTCATTCAGGGCTCCTGCAATCTAGCTCGATGCTTGCCTGGGAAGACACCAGAAATTGAGCTTCCTTCCATACACAGACCCTGTCGAGCCTTTACGTAAAAGCAACATGATCCATCAGCAGAACTTTTGTCACTCATGATAACAGGATTAAGCTCAAGCTGTTGACCTAAGCTCAGAGATCTCATGGGAGGCAAAAGAGTTAAGGAGAGCTGGTAGCTTCTCTGAGAAGCTCCAGCGCAGACAAGGAACAAAAGATGCAGCAGCAGGAAGACAATGGCCTAGAAAGAACAGATTAAGACACCCTTAAATAAATTAGAAGTCTTCAAATTGACTGGGCATAATGAATTTCAACTCTGGATTCTTAAATAGCCCCTTAAACAATCTCTGAATCGCTGGACAGCCACCTTGGAGAATGCCTGAATAGAAGATGAGGGGACAAACATAACACCCACCTCAACATGGGGCACAGCAGAGCTAAGGAGTTAGCAGCCGGTAGACTTGTCTTCAATCCCCAGAAAAAGAACAGAACAAATAATCAAACTATTTATAAGCACCTAGAAGATAACATGGAAATGAATAGCAGCTAGTATGGATTTGGAGAGAATAAATCCTGTCAGATCAATTTAATTTCCTTCTGCCATAGGGTAATAGGCCTCGTGGACAGAGGCAAAGCCAAAGACATCACGTATCCTGATTTAGTGAAGCTTTTGGTTCTGTCTCACACGTCACTCTCAAATGCACACTAAGGAGGCACGGCCTGAACGAAATGGTTGTAGAAGAGGCACAAGCGTGGCCAAACAGGGCGCGCACAGAAGCCCCCTTGCGCGCAGGCTGAGCAGGCCGGCGGCAGGGACACGTGCGGGGAGGAGCACTGCAAACCTGCCCTGCACACAGCCATGGCAGGGCCTGCTCAGCCTGCTAACACACAGTGAAAACAGGGTGCTCAGAACAGCTGCAAGTACGGATGCTCACAATCCGCAAACATGTGGAAAGCCTAAAGTGTTGCCAAGAGAAGGGATGGAATTCAATAGGACAGCGGAGGAGAAGAGGCAGAGATGGACTAATTGGAGACACCCAGGTGAAGAGCAGCAGAACAGAGGTTTGGAATATTTGTCTAGGAGAAAACCTGGGAGTTTTCTCACAAACCCTGGAGTCTTTAGAGAAAAGAATTTGCAGGAAGGCAACGTTAAGACCTTAAATGAGCCTTAAAAGAGTCTGTCACACACAGGGCGCTTCCTCGTTAGAAAGTCCAAACACTAATGGGATTTTGCAGCAAGATGAATGCAGGTCAGCCACTAGGGAGAAACATCTGTAATAATTAAGATAGTAAAGCTCTGGAACAGAGCCTGGGAAAGCTAAGGAATCTCCATCACCAGATGTTTTTTAAGAACAGCCTAGAAAAACATCTGCCAGGAAGGACAAGTATAACTGAGCCTGCCTTGCAGAAGCAAAGGGGGAGGGTGGCTTCTCGGGGCCCCTTCTAGCTCTAGTTTTCTAAATGCCAAGTGTCCTCTAGTGCTATAAGGCCTCAAACCACCCAAGCATATACACATACAAGTAATCCCATTGACTTCAAAGCAAGTACACATAGGATTTAAGCATATATTTAAGTAATTTGCCAGATCAGAGAATACACTCCTAGAATTTCCAACAGCCAAAAGAAGCATCTTGCAAGAGCAGGCTGCATTTGTTTAAACTGCCTCAGGTACTGGAGCTACATTTAAAAGACACTTTCCTGCATTCTAGTGACTGTATGTACAAGGAAACGTTACAGATTTGTGCTGCAGCCTTTCAGACAATTGTTCATTAGCACAATCCTTCTAATACAGTGCCTATATTCACTGCCTGGGAAAATAGGCAGAAACAGTTCCAAAGTGGAAATAACAGGTTAAAAATGGCCATATTTTGTACTCCTACCAGCCCTTTTTCTTTCTTTCTTTCTTTTTTTTCCAACCAGGTTGCATACAGACATTTTTAATATGCAGCATCTGTAACGTTGAGGACACTAGATTACAAACACGTACCGAAAAGTGGAAGGCTTCCTCTAACTGTTTCCCACACCTCCTTCCATATGTTAACACCAAATGGTTTGTTGTGTGCTGATTTCCAGCAGAAATCACTGGAAAGAGCATTTATTTAGCACACAGTTCTGCGGGATTTCCTACGCTCTAGCAGGCATCCTGTTCCTTTGTGTTCTCCATATTTTGGAAAAAAAACTGCCTCACATCCAAAACCTCATCAACTACCGATTCACTGTGAAGGATTGAGGTGGTTTTAAGCTGCACTCGTGTAACCACTGGGCTGGAATACATGTTTCCAGAGGTCTGAAAAAACTTGTGGTATGCCAGCAGCTTTAAGAAATGGTTGAACGCGCAAGACACACTGAACCTGAGCCTTGCCCTTGGCCTAGGTGTTACCATTTTTTTTGTTGTCAATTTACACAACAAATGCTCCAACAAAAATAAGGTACATACGTTACAAGCATCTAAAAGAACAGGTACCTCCATCTTTCCCAGAGCTGGAAAGAAATGACCTCCCTAACCCATGTCTTTCCGAAGAAACAGCCGCCTGAAGAGAAAACACTTCTGCAGCCTCCCTGTCAGACCGACAAGGGCCGAGGCCGTGGCAGGACCCAGTTCCCAAGGTTTCTGAGGATATCGGAAAGCCAGAACCCCTGTCACCAAAGACAGCAAAAAGGGAAAGCCCAGAGCTGCAGCTGTACTGTTCTCACACACAGAGAAAATCCCACAAAAATCTTTTTTTCCCCCCTAATTTCTGGTCAGGCACAGGTCAACTCAAGTTTCCTAGGAAATCACAAATTCCCACAAAGGTGGGAGAAGCTGGAATGCAGAGAGTGGCAAGCCCAGTGAGGCACAAGCACGTGGCACAGGAAACAGCACGTGAGGAGCAGCCGCCCCTCAGCAGCACTTGGGCTGCCAGGCTCCCTCCCTACGGCTTTCCCACCACCTGGCTCCTAGCTGCTCCTGCTGGACTTCGCCATCCCAAGCAGGAAAATAACTATCTTTTTTTTCTGTTTTTCACAGGGAATACACATGCATCCTCTAGCTTCAGGTTAATCTGCAAGCGTTGCTTGCCTGACCAGCAGCCCCAAACAGGGCACCTCTGCCACTCACAACTCCCATTAAGAGAGCTAACGAATGCTTGAAGTCAACAGCCTGCTTTGTGCTTGTGACTGGACATGAGAATTCCTGTTTGCTTTTACAAATGATTAATTTTGAGACATTTAAGGGTTTGGTATCAATTCTGGAACAGTGTACTTTTAACATTTTTTTTATTATGACTTATAGTCAAGATGCAGAAAAAGCATGGGCTGCAGAGCTATCATTTAAATCCACTGATACTTCACATTTCACACAGCTAATACAATCTTTTAACCTACCAATCCAAATAATGCTTAAAAGCTTGAGTGGCAAGAGACTGTCTGTCTATTCAGAGCTGCTGATACATAAAGTCCCTGTATAAATCACAATATCACAGAAGTCACAAAAACTGTGAATTTCGGAGTCAGCTGTGAAAATATTCCATCTGGTTTCTGTCTCGTGGAAAAAATGTTTAAAATCTGTCTAAGTACAGGAAGTTTATTTTTGCTTCATCGGTGCAGCAGAAGGAAGCCGTAAGGCTGCTGAAAGGAGCCTTGCCCTGGCTCCAAGAGCTCGCAGTGGTTCCAAAAGAACATTTCAGGTTTTGTTTCAGGCACCAAATCGCAGTGTTATTTAATTTCATGCCCTTTATTACAGGCTGAGCAACCAATCAAGGGAATTTGTAAGCGCTACTCCAGAGAATACAATAAAAGCAGTAATTGCCTCCATAATATCAATTAGTTTAAGCTTATTCTGAGAGTGTATTTTGGGGGTGGGAACATCTCTACGTGCAGATAAATGCGCATTTCCTTCCCCCGCACATTAGGTGACTAGTCACAAGTGAAGCCAGCCCTTTCTCCTAACATCTACCAGCAGGTCGAGGCGCTGAACACTGGGATCCTGACTCTCTTACGCAGCGCTTGACAGGGACTGATTTTATACTTGCGCTTTATTTCTCTTTTTCACATAGGTCATTTATCTATTTAATGGAAACTGTATAGAAAAATTATGATAAAAAATTACAAAAGAGATATATTACTTTTTAAATCCCCCTCACTATCATTACTCCATGGCAGCCAATGCAAAGTTAAGGGAAGAGTCCATTCTCCATTATACTTACACTCTTCTTGCCTGTCTGAGATTCCCAACACCTGGAATCTCCAAACTACATTAGTCAGAATGAGTATAAAAAGAGCCCACGAAGGCAACACACAGAAAGAAAAGAAAGTGCTACAAATGAAATTCCAGATTTCTGAAGGCACTTAAAAGCAATTCAGAGCTGTATCCCGAGGAATTTAAACAGCACCGGAGTCCAAGGGACACGTGAGCAGGCCCCTTGCAGCCCTTCATTTCTCTAGCACTGCCCTCCATGGGAACAAGCCCTTTCCCCAGAACGGTGGTCCTTTCCAGCCTTTGGTAGCAGAGCTTGAAGGCGGGTTACCAATGTGGGGAGCATTTTGGAGCTCACAGGGGTGAAGATTTGGATCAAATGGCTTATTAGAGTCTTCCGGACTAAACGCCTGCCAGGGACTTGTTTAGGATCAAAGGGAACTCTTGAATGATTCAGCATTTAATGACAACTTGGATCACCTAGGTAAGTCTTGCCAGTCCTCGGGTCCCATGTCACAGCAAGCCCTTCAAAACAATGCATACAGTCTCCCTGTTCCAATGGGAAAGGCCTGCCGCGGGAGAAAGCTCATTCCAGGCATGTTTCCATTCCCGAGTAGAGGTGCTGCTGCTGCAGCTTCTTACCTCCAACAAAATAATCCGTGTGGCAGGAGGCACCTGCTGCCGGTGCTTCCCCTGCCTGGGCGGCTTGCATTTTTCCTTTCCTTTCTCTACAGCACTTCCTGCACATGGAAGAAGGGAAAAGAGTCCTTTAAAAAACAGAAGGGAAGTGCCATGGTGATTTCAAGATGGAGCATGCAATTGCTATTTTTGATTGTGTTAACCCAGGCGTAATTATGTAATTATCCACAAAAATTTAGTCAGAGTTTTGCATATCTAAATCATTAACTTTAACAATTGACAGGCTGCTTTGATTAGTATTTTCACAGACTAGCATAGCATACATTTGTCAGCTTTCCTATGATTAGTTGTAATTTGGAATTTGTTTATGCAAAATGTTTTTATTGCTTGTTTAGGGGGGAGGGAGGAAAAGGAGGGCAGAGAAGGCATGTTTATCCTGCCAGTGAATCCTACAGAACTTATTAGGGTTGCTGCAAACGTATTTTTGCTGTGCTATAATGTCATTAATTTGGTGAACTGATACTGCAAATATCGGCTTGTGCTTCTTAACGGGTTCAAGAACTCTGAACTGGCTCCATTTGCCACTATGTCCTTTTGTCTTTGATTTTCAGAACAAACTTTAAGCAAATGAATTCAGAAGCACCTAGCACTTTGTGCAACACCATCTTTTAAGTCTATTGCTCTCCAAAACCAACACTGATGCACCATGCAATCAGTGTAAATATTTTAAAATACTGCTTGTGTCAAATACAATAATGCCAGCTCAGCCTTTTCATTCAACATTGTAATCGATATCATAATTTAAGATGCAGTTTATTAAGCCAAGCAATAATAAATGATTCCATCCTGCACCTGCTCATGGATCAGTTTCTGTTTTAAGCTCTCTGAAAGCCGCACAGTTCATTCCCCACAAAGCAAACCCTTATGTAGAGGAGCTGTGTTGACATGAGGCACATGAAGGACTTTGAAGGGCTGTGCTGGGAGTCTGGGGAGTCTCAAGTTACCGCACGGAGGTGAAGTGCCATTCGGGAGAGGCCTGAAAGGTTTCCACTTCCTTATGCAGCTTCCCAAGCAAAGACCTCATGCAACAAAATGCATCTTAAAATGAGGCATATGCTGCCTCTAGAAGTTTTGACCAGGAGCACTGTATGTCACCAATTTTTCAGCATATGGGATGGGAAGAGCCTTTTCTTTCAGATCGTCGAGGAGTTTGGGTAAGATCCTTTCTTGCCTTGCACTACTGCTACAAAGAAACAAAGAGTCTTTCTATTATCCCAGTTTGTACAAGTCGCCAAAAAAAAAAATCGGGTGAATTCACTGCTTTTTGTGAGAAGATCCAATCCAGCAGACTCTGCTCTCCAGACCAGTTTGTCAACATACACATGACTTCTGAGAAGGCAGGGAGCACATTTGGTAACCAAAAACAGTTTCTAATTTACAACTTCATTTGCCCCATTTAAACTTGTCCCTTTCCTAAATGATCCTCAGTACCACAGTGTTGGGCACAGCATAAATCCAGGCTATGGAGATTCCATGTCTAATAATCTCATCTCGTTAGGTGTCAGCACTGCCCATCAGAAGGGGAGTTCTGCTTCAGAGATTCATTAGGAATTAACGTGAAAGGCACATTAGATGGGAAAGACATTTTTTTTAAATCCAAAGTCCTCTTATAAATATATAAATAAATAGCAGCCTCTCATTAGTAGAAATGGAAGTGCTGTCTTTCAGCATTCGCTGCTCAGGTACCTGATGCTTAGCTTTAAAATCTGGCTTCCTAGGTACAGCTGACTGCTGGCATATTCACTGCCTCAGCTCTCCAAAGGTTGGCTTGCTGCTTGGAATTCATGGGGAGCAGCCCCGTCTGCTTTGTAGGAATTTTGGCTGCATGACTGAGTACATGAAAATCAGGAAAGCCAGAAGAAAAGAATGATCTGAGTTACCTGAGTTCTTTTGCCATTTGAAACAGGCAGGCATCTTTGTAGCACAAGCTGTTGGCAACTCCTCTCTCCAGAGCATATCATCAGTCCCAAGCTTGCAGCCTTTTATTCTTTTAATTTTAATTGGTAGCTCCTGCCTAGAAACCAGTTGGGAATTGAATTGCCTGTGTGTTCCCCATGCTCCGGAGCAATTGCCTGTATATTCCGCGTGCCTTCAAGCAGTTGCCAGCCTGCTCCTCGTGCTTCCTAGTAAATGCCAGTAATCTGTGCACTGGTGTGTAAAACTTACAGTGCATGATTACATCAAGAAAAAGAACAGCAAAAACCACAGTGCATGCTGCTATTTCCACCTTAGCTGCAGTATGTGTCCCAAGCCACAGCGCTGTGAGAGAAGCTCAGCCAGGGTCATAGGTGCAGAGTCACCTCTAGAGGTGCTGGATTTGCAGCAGTTTATCAGTGGCCCCCACTGATGTCCTGGCCTCCTTGCACAGCCCATCTCAGCACCTCAGGTGCCCGCCCCGTGGGGCTGCCGGTGGGACAGCTTGGCGCTGCCATCACCCTTTCCGCGGGATAGCCTGGGACTTACTGCTCCCTCGTGGAGCCGAGCAGCCTCCAGCCCTGCAGTCCCTACTGCCCTACTTCAACTGGTAGTAATGGCAGAGGTAGGCATGGATGGGTGTCAGGGCTGAACAGAAGCCGTTGATTAAATAGCTTATCTTTTCCCTTTAGAGACACTGGTTCATGGATTCATTAAAGTCCCGTTGCTTCATTTCTGTAAGTGCGATGAACTAGGAGAAAAAGGTAGATATGGGTACAGAAAGGAAGGACAGAAAATTTGACACTCTGCAGCTCGCTCTCCTTACCAGAGCACCTCTTCAGCAAATCAAATAAAGACAGAATTGACTTGCTCCCTCCATGCTTAGACCAACAGAGGGAAGAAACATTTCTCTCCAAATCACCTGAGCTTTCACAGAGCTCCCGTCAAAGTAAGGCTCCCATTATACATCAGCCTGAGCTGAGCCTAGAGGCCAGACGAGCCTTACACTCGCTCGCTGGGAGCTGCCATTATTTACAAAAACCACAGTTAACTTAGACTGGATAAGTAGCAGTTCAGAGACCTCTTCAGAGCCGGAGCACCAGACAGGAATCCTCGAGTCAGGCACTTTCCAGATCAGTCAACTTGTACAGAGCTGACTTGTGTTTCTTCTGGAGTACGGAGGTAAATTTGTTTCCTTCTTACTCCTTGGTCCCCTTCTCTGTCACCTGAAGTCCATTACAGGACATTTTGATGTGACCACATACTAAATTAATCTAAATTAATTTTCCATTTTTAGCTCTCCTGTTTTAAAGCATATTTACCAACTTCCTGTTCTCATTTCTCTCCCCTACAAAAACCCAAACCCTGTTCATACACATTGCACAGAGGCAAAAATGTAGAGCCAGACACCTGTACAAGAGGTCCCAAGACGCCCTGGTGTGGTGCAAAACACCACTTTGGCACTAAGTTGTTCAGTTGCTACCTCAGCTCTCTTCAGCAGGAGTGCTTCTATGTGGGACCTCTAGAAAGGTTCTTTCGCCCCAAACTGTGCGGACCCCAGGGTGCATCCTCTGAGCACTGTGGTGTGTCAGAGCACTTGACACCGCAAGCCGGTTGCTTTCCTAAGCAGCAGCCTTCAGGCCCAAGCCTGCCCTGGAAACTCTCCCAGCTTCTCACACGCCAACAGATCCCTCTCTTCTTTCTTTCCTAGACAGCCAAAAGGGATCTCATGTTCTCTTTCTCCCAGCTCAGGAAAGCAGGGATATGTCTGTTCTTGTCAGCAGGAAAAGCAGGCACTGTAAAGGACCTAAATGTAACATCTTCATTGCACTAGCAGTGCAGAGGTCAGTGACAGGCCATTGGGTGGTTGCAGATACACCTTTCAGAAGCCATGAGAAATGGAGCCATGCAAATCTATGTAAATCCCATTCAGCAACATATGACCACATCCATTACTCCTACATGATATACCAATCGAAGAAGCAGGGCAGCAGATTCTCCCGTCAGGACTCCAGCAAAGAGCAGCTTACCCTCTTGGCACCTCCGGGGAGCTGCGTGCCTCGCGCTTTAACAGAGGTCACCGAACACGATTCCTCGGCACGGACGGGACCCACTGCGGCGCTGCGACAACAACGCTCGGGATGTTATTCAAATGCTTCCCACTGACAGTGCCTTTCACTTACACTTAACGATAATGTGACAGCCTATTCTCCTGGTGTATCATCTAACCACACACAGAATTCTGCATGTGCCTCGGTCTGGAAGCCTATTTTTATCGGAATAGACATGTGCACTGAGGCTTTAACCAACAGCTGAGACGGGGCTTTAGCGTGAGATTTTCAAACCTGTCTCAGGTATTTAGAAGCACAAATTGCAGTGAAAGACTAATTGAACTGTGCTTCTAAATCCCTCAGGTACTACTGAAAATCTCTTCCTTAATAACTTGGAATCTGCTAAGGAAGAAACCTCATTGAACTTAGATGGGTATGCAGATCCGAGGGCTAAGATCTTGAAAAACGCTCTGCACTGGCTTAACTCCCATTGACTTCAGTGGGAGCAGAATTAAGTTGACATTGAGCCTTTTTGAAAATTCCCCTCCAGGTGTGTTTTCTCCATTTGAATTTGAATAATCTGTTAACTGCTAAGATTGCTTTTTGATTTATCAGTATGAAGAATTTTCCAGGAGTTGTTCCCTTAATTTTTGATGAAACGAGACTCAAAAAAACCCACAGTACACTGCCACCAAAACCCCATTTGCTAAAACTACAAGTACAACGTTTATTTTCTGTACATGTTTACTATTGTTGTTACTATTTGTACTTCAGCAGAATACAGGAATTGCAACCACAGATATTATTGTGGGAGGTCCTGTACGCAGCCTGTTAAAATATTTGTACGATACACAGGCAAGCTGCCTACCATAATGCTAGTAGTCAGACTCTGGAGTAACCTACAAATTATAATGAATATCCCCAGTAGGTGTAATTACACAGCAGCATTTTAGCAACTACTCTACTGCCTTGCAGACATTCACAGGAGACAGGGATTTCCTTCAACTCCCTTGAATGTTTAGTTTACCTTTTGAATTAGCCCTAATTATAAGAGTTAGGAAAGATATTTTTAAACACTGGTGTATCCTTCACTGCAGCTTTACACTCCGCAACTCAAGGAACAGGGTTTTTAGGGGAACAAGCCTCACTTCATTTCAAACTGAACACCACACTGGGGCTCCAACTTCTGTGGCTCACATCCTAAATTACATGAATTGGAGGAAATAGATGGTGAGGAGGCATCTATTTTGCAACAGCCTTGCTGAGGACAGACCCAGAAAGCTCCAGCCTCTGCGGGAGAACAAATAGCTGCACTGATACCACCCGCAAACAGCACGATAACCACCTCTTTGTTCCCACCAAAGATACAACAGCAGAATCCTGTCAGAGAAGTCATCTGATATGTCAGCTCATTAAATTAGTCAGAACTGGTGAATGGGGACGAGGAATATACCATTGTAATGTATGTTAATTAACAAATGCTATAAGAGAGGCATTTAAATGTATGAAAATGAATATTAATGAGATGAAAACACCTAATTATTGTGCATCTAATGGTATTATCCAGAGTATCCAACAGAAAATGCCTAATTGTCATGCATCTAAGGCAACAGTGCAAACCTTCAGACACACAGATTCAGTGTACATATAGATCATATTATGACCTTAATTACAGACATTGTAAAATATCTGCAGTGAAATTGAATTTGGAAGGTGGGGTTTTTTTTCAGTTCCATTTCACTCATCCAAGACACTGAATTTGACAAATTTCTAACCAGATATCGTTGCTGCACTTCAAAACTGCATGGTTTTTCTTGTAACATTGCACTGAGGTGTTCTCATGTTTCTGCACACCCATGCTCATTTTGCCAGACTGCCACTGGAAAGCAGGGCTGCAAATTGACCTGGACTGAAGCTGGGAGGACTTGTCCTCATAACAGCAAACCTCACTCTACACACGACTCCTTCCTGTGCAGGAAAATCCTGAGGTAGAGCCAGTATTGATTCCTGGAATTAAACACTACCGCATTCTACATATGCATTAAGAAGCAGAAATAAAATTATACAGGTCACTTGAAATCTATTATTTCCTAATTACTCACTGGCTGGCTTTACAACCTAAATGTTCTTTTAACGCAAGTTTTCCAAATTTTTTTTTTTAATGTAATTGTAGATACAGAGTCAATCCCTTGACCCCAGCTAGAAGGGCACTTTGCTTTAAAGAGTGTTCCCAACGTGGCATATCTGCACACAGGTTGCCTGCTTGAGGCTCCAGGGCGTATGCCAGGGGCTTGTCCACAGGATCATCTGTTTTAATCACCACTCTCTCTCTACGTGGTATTTGTAGTCACAACAAGACTAATACCATTCACACATATGATCAATGAAGTCTTAATTCTGCCATCAAAGTAATTAATGAAATAGAGCACATTAACTTAGCACCAGAGCCAAGATTGATTCCTGAAAGATAGGGCTCCGCTCTCTCAAATCTGAGCTATTATTATGTACACCAGTACCAAGGTGACAAGCACATGAGATATATCTTGACATATATACTTGCCATCACTCAAAAAGGCTTACAATTGATCACATTTTATAACAATTATATCTTATCCATGCTTTTAATTTCTTCTGAGACCATTGTAGAGAAATGTATGAAAGATGTTTGCAAAATTGAGATACCCTATTCTGGTGGATTTACCTTTTCTGCTATGTTTTTTATCCTCTCAGAGAAAGAAATTAAGGTAGCTCGTATGCTTTACTTTTGACAAACCTATGCTGCTAATTATTTACAACCCATTTCCCATAGTTACTTCCAAAGCGACTACTTTTCACAGCTCCAACATTTTACTTGCTACTGAATTCAGCTAAAATGTCCAGGCCTGACACAACCAGTTTTCCTCTCATTGCCATTGGCAGACAACCGCCGCTCTCCTCGACGAACCTCACTATCTTCCGCAGCGCGGCCCCCTTCACACACTCCCACACACACCAACCGTGGCAACACCTCTGCCACCACCATTAGCAGAGGGCAGGAGGGATCTGTCAGCAGCATTTGCACTCTCTGGGACACGGCTGGAATTTCTAAACAAACAAAAAGTGCTTCTCAGCAGCTACAGACACTCGAGTTAACTGCCCTCGAGTCGGCTTTGCTCCAGTGAGAACAGCCACGTTGCAGTGCTGTGGCAGACCTACCTGTCTGCTGTGGCAGACAAGTCATATTAGCACTACCTTGAGCTTTACCTTAAACTCCCCAACACAAAAACAATTTTAGGAAAAGACACCAATGCTCTTCAGTTAAATTAACTCAAGTTAAGGAGAAAATCTGCAACGATGCTGTACTTTCTTGCAAACAGCTATCTTTTCCATTCCTTTTACTCTCCTATGTCTATTTGAATCTACAGCAATGTGCCTATATGGGTCACAGTCTTCTCATGCATTTTTTGTGTGCATCCTTTTTACATGCAAAAAGAGAAAATCTACAATGAAGGCAAATCTTTTAAAGAAACCAAAGCAATTCCTCTCATTTACTGGAAAGTAGAATCTTTATACTTGATAGGACCCAGTTGGTTGCCTTCAAAAGGGCTGCCAACAAGCCTGCCAAAACCAAACGCGGGGGAAGAAGATGATGTCTCTCAGGTAGGGTGGTGCTTAGCACCTCAACCTGAACAGAAGACAGTTCTGAGCAGAGGTATCCAGGTTCCAACAGTAGTCACTGGGTCCCTCATTCTCAGGAAGAATGCAAAGAACTATAAAAACACATCCTCCATAGAAAATATAATGTAAACTCACTTTGAGAAAAATAGAAATACATGAGAGAGTCCAATACAGGAAAAAAATTAACTCCTTCTTTAGGAGCTTTACATAGCCAATGCTACACTACTGTGCAGAAGAGCTGAAGATATTGATAGCCAGTAATGCAAACTAGATTGCAGTTAATTGTTAACATCTCCTGGGCTACACTTCCTATGTCCCCAAACAGATGATGAATAAAATTATTTACCTATTCAAGTAATGAGAGCTGTGCATTTTGATATCCACATAGCCTGTAACTCAGACCTCCTCTGAGACTCCTACCTGTAATTAGGAACAGATGTAGAATCTTGTTCCTGAATTGATAAAAACAAATTTCATCCCTCCTATGATCTATGGCTTGAGGGCACAGGGAACGGTAAGGACACCTGAGCAGAAAGTTACCCCTCCAGGCACTGGATCTACCAGCTCCCCTCAGCACCAGAGCCCTGCAAGGGCTGCTCTGCATGACAGCCCTCGGTGCTTCCCCACCACTCATTTGGGACACCCAAACATTCACAGATGACAAGGCAAGTGCATAGCAAGAAAGTGACAACCAACATTTATTCTGCTTTACTTCTGATGAGGAAAACTACAGATCTGTATCATTCAAACCAGGCTAATTTTCCAACACATACAGACTTTTCCATGGTGGAGCAATTTAAAATTAAGCCTACACAATACTACGTCCTCAGCAACAATTCCTACAGCTCAGCACATGCAGCTGGGGAGCATGTCAGATTATTTCATGGGAGAAACTCAAAATGACATTCAGTGTAACCTACTCATTTGATTCTCCTAAACGTCACTGCACTGCAAGAAAACACATCTATTAAAAGCATTTCATGAACCAAAAGAAGGCACTTCTTTCTTTTCATCAGCTATTTTAACAGCTAGCTGAAATAACCTAAGGGTAATAGGAAACTACCTGTTTTTTCACTCAAGCACATAAGTACCAAAACCAAAGCCTGACAGAAAAGACTGAATGTTTCAAAGAAAATTTGCCATCTAAAGATGTGGCAGGTTGACCCTATCCCACTCATATACGTCTTGGACTACTCCAGGATGTTCTAGCTCCACCTCATACTACGACAGCACCAAGATGACACGGAGGGTCAAAAATAGGCCCAGTGCATTGGCAGTATTAGGTCTGCAGAGGTTAGGAAGACATGCTGTGATCACTCTTTGTGGAGTGGGGTAAACAAAACATCCTTCTTTCACATTCCTTCATGGACCACTGAATGTCCGTCCCATGACTTGCTCTGATGCAGAACAGTTTGTAAACCCCACTGGCCCTTGGCTTAGGTAGATAAGAACATTGAGGAAAGCCAGAAAGAACTGCAAAGCCTCAGGGCTCTGGAAAGTAGACAGAAGTTTGTATTTACAAAAGTGACTTCCATACAAGAATGTTTCACTGGTTTTATTTAAAACTGACTGAAACAATTCAAATAAAACTCATGTAAATGCTCTCATATATCTTTATATAGTTAAATGAGAATTCACTTGGTTTTAGAACTTATCTAAGTCTAAAATAAGTTCTCCGATGAAATTAAACTCTCCAGTTAGTTTAGATGAGCAGATTTATCAGTCAGTTTAGTGCAACTCCCTCGTGTAGACGAGGCCTATGAAGACTTTCAGTCTCCAGCACTATCCTGCTTCCTGCTAGGGATTTTGCAGCTGGAATGGCCTCATGGAAACCTCATTGCCTAGAAATAAAAGGATTGTGGGGACACTCATAGCTGTGTTCTCACAGGCCCTCCACAGACATTGCCTAAATTAGGGTAATTAATATGGGGGAATGTGCCTATGCTCCTGCGTAGTTTATAAATGTTACAAAAAGAAGAACGTTTATATGTCCCCTGACAGGATTTAAATGTTAATAAATGATGCACAAGGAGGTATTCTACATCTCTCCATTTAAGAGCGAGCTGACAACTGCAATTACAGGCCAGTCTCAGGTCCCAGCAATCCCACTAGGAACAGGAGCGATAAATACAGTTGCAGGACAACAAAGTTCATCTGGATACTGGTTCAGCAGTACAATATGCAGCAACAGAGCCGTGGTGGCACAATTTGACACCCTAGGAACTCCACTTCCCCACAGCCTCCACTTGCTAGTCACGGGCACCACTTACCTGACCACCAGAAACCCAGGGATCTTCATTCCACGGCCAGAGCAGTTCTTCATCTGCACATACAGAAGAGTGAATGGAGGACCCAGCTGGGCAGTTCCTTGCAATCTTGCGCCTCTGCTGCAAAACAGATAAAGTCGGGTTCGCAACTGGCACATCGGGGCAGTGAGAGAAGAAATGGGCATTGCACGCGCCTCTCTATGCTGTTTTGTCTCGCTTTAGGCCAGAAAGCTATTATCACTGACGCACTGCAAGCTCTTCCCAGCTACCTTTTTTTTTAAAACGAGATGGGGAAACGTGGCCCTGCACTCCCCTTTTCACCAGTGTACACAGACAAGGAGGAACATGCCCATCCACATAATCACTAAGCCACAGCTACTTCCATTCTCTCAGTGCACTGCTGGAGAGCCACCAGTAGAAGGACTCTCTTTGAAATGTAACCAACCTGGAAACTGTTTTTCTCTTAGATATGCTTCAGCTTGCACGCCTTGCTGCAGAGTAAGAACAGATGGAGAAGTTTCTCCTTGCGAAAAGGTCCTACATCTGCACAACACACTGTATCCCTGCATGTCTTTGTGCCCTCTCCATTCTCTTAGCTGAAAAACAACCTTTGGTCTTGCGCTTCAAATCAGCCACGATTCAGTGTTACTAGTATGCACATTCATTAGTCCTGTTAACCACAGAGGTGCTGCCTAAGGCAGCAGACAGCTGGTTTTAGGCATCTATTTATCCCATACTGTGTGTGTTGTTTCACTTTGTTGGATTTGCACCCCACTGAAGACAAAAAGTAACTCAGAAATGAATGAAACCAAGTAAAACTGAGAGCAACATCTGGCATTTCCCCTACATCATTCCCAACACAGGAAAATGGCTTGCACTATTTATATATATAAATATATATATATAAAAGTATCTACACACACACACACACACACACACACATATATAATAACATTTTCTGCCACTAGCATCATCTTGCTTTCTGCTATTTGAAGAGGGCAGAATACTATAGTTCAACGTACTTGGATTTGTTTAAAAATCTCCATTTTACTCTTTTTTCCCACCCTATGGTTTGTCACATAAATGATATGAGGTAACAGATTTATTTTATATTCCCTTTTCCCTTATTGGGCAAGGCTGGTGACAAAAGGACCTGCCAAACTATTAGAATTACACTTCGCTTTCAATTAGTGGTTGCCAAACTGTAGTTAAGGAAATTAAAGAGGAAAAAGCTTATCTGGTTATAAGAGCAAAGTTTGGTTTCAGATTTGGGACAGAACTAGGTTAACATTTTGACTGTATTCATGCCGCATCCAATTACAGGTAAACATCACCTGACATCTATCACTTACATATTCCTTCTATTTTGCATAAAGATTTCTCAGCTACGTCTTAGGAATGAGCCTATTTACTGATTCCCGAGGCTTCCTTCTCTTAGGATTCACGCCTTCAGTACAGAATTTCTGGGACTAACTTATAGCTTCTATTCCACTCTTGTCTCTATTAGCTTCTGTTCCACTCTTGTCTCTATTTAAACATTTCTTGCATTACTTTGTGTATAAATGGTTGTGACTGTCCTTTCATTCTTCACAACTGTAGTGCTACTGAACATGGCCAGGTTTGCAGAGCTTTTAAACAACCAGCACCGTATGTAACAGGAAGTTTGTCTGGAGCATTCTATTCATCTCATTCTCAATATCTTATGTCAGGCACCTTCCTAGCAAGTCAAATAATATTGGTGTGGCCATCGGAGCCACCATTTACAATGAAGTATGAAGGTAGGCTATTATAGTTGTCTCTCTGGTTATTACAATTGCCTTATAACTAAATTTGGCTGATACAACCGCAAGAGAAGCAACAATACCACATGGCTGGTCATATCTCCACAGAACGACAGCTATAGGTATCTATATAGTCAACAGTCACAAACTGTAAAGGATTTCCCGTGGGAAACACTACAAGCAGGGTAGAGTCGGGTGCTGGGAGCAGTAGTGCTAGGAAGGAAACTTGCCTATCATGGCTCCCTCCAATGTCAAATCTCACTGATACCTCACAAGGCCCCCAACACCATCAAATCTTGAGACTGCAGCACTGACAGCCCTGCTCAATTCCTACATCTCACCTAAATATTCAGAAGAGAATATTCAACAACAATCAGTGGTTCTGGTTTCCATTCTTTTCTCTTAAATGGTATCTAACAATTTAATTTAAAGAATAAAAACCTCACTAGAAAAAAATAAGCTTGCAGAACTGTGTGAAAAGCATGAGAAATGATATGATCTCATGATGTAAAGTAGGGAGATTTACACATTCAAAAACCTGTAGGAGGCAGCGCTGAACATACGAAGAAGGTGATCTGAGCTGCTGCTTGGACACAATTATTTCCTTGACGGGCTACTAAGACAGCCCACAGCAATTCGGATCACCAGGCCTGTCATTCGGATGCCTAACACGAGGAGGTACATGCAGTCCCAACAGGAATGGAGATTACTGATTAAATCTACTTCAAACCAGACGGAATCGGCCGAGTGCCTCCACGGAAATAAATTCCCAACCTTTGCCTGCCTTGAAGGTGAATGCATCCCAACATAGAAGCGCCAAGCTGCGTCCCAGTGCCTGCCACAAGACTCCAGTCTGGCTCTGAGCAAACACCAAGTGAGGGATTTTCTTGCAACCAAAGGGCAGCAAGGAAGTCCCTTGGGAGACACCTCCTTATCTGCAGCTTTGAAAAACTCCTTTAATTTTTCTCTGTCCCTGTAAAACAGGGATAACACCTTTCTTCTTTCTCCCTCCATTTGCTCCACTTGGGAATTCTTGTGGATTGTGTCTGTCTCTCCTACAGTGTCTGAAGCAGGGGCTCAGTACAGTGGCCATGGATCCTAGCCCTGGAGGCGTGAAGGTAAAACAAACAGAGGAGCGACACGGCAACTGTAGCAAGCGGGTATCTATATGCTGCTCACACAAGCAGGCGGAAAAAAGAGTCTCCCTTTCATCCCCCAAATGCACATTTTAAAGTGCAGGTCCTTGCTGAACAGGGTCCCAGGTTT
>JAUBOD010000033.1:211757-231298 GCA_032353885.1 Nothura maculosa | reverse complement strand
TTGCAAGTTAACACTTCTTTTTTTCTTTTTTTTCCTGCAACTCAGCTCTGCCTAATGTATTGGACTGGAAAGAAGCCGTGTCCCTGAAAGGCTGAGTCTAACCACCTAGTGAATTGCTGCTTTTTTCTTGAAGCAATTGCTACTTGCTGGTTTGAGATACATTGTTGGACAAGCTGTAGCATGAGTCTAATTCAGGATGGCAACTCTGATACTTCGAAATATAAGGAGAGTAGAGTGAAATTAATTTTTGCAGGCTTACATTAGGAGGCACCTCATATCCCAGTCATGAAACAGAATCCCACTGTGCTTGGGGCTGTACAAGCATAAGCCATTTCTGTTTCATTTTGCTATTTAATTCAGCAAAGGAGACAGTTTAAAAAGAAAAAAAGTTGCTCTGGCAGCACACAAGGGCCAGAGTGTTAGTAGCTCTTGTTTATAATGCAAAGCGGAGGCAGACAGATCCCTTCCAAAAACTAAATATTTGCAGTAAATAACCGAAGCTGTTATTGGGACTTGCTGTGTGTGTTAGTTAAGCGGAGTTCCAAACCAGCACTGCTGCAGAGTCTCTTCCCTAGGGTGCTCATATTAATGAGCAGGCAAAGCATGCAAAGAGTGAGAGAAAGGGTATAAAATTAATAAGCAATCACTGGGAGCCAAAGCACACACAACTTGTACAAACCTTGCTCAAGCCATTCATTGCAGTATTTAAAAAAAGTATCTAAAAGACATACAGGAAAGCTGTGGTATAGCTGGGAACTGAACCCATATCTGCTAAGCCCCAGGGCTTTACCCATGATACCCTCCTTCCTGCCCATTCAGAGGTTTACAGATAGTTTTCTCTGCTTACTAAGATAACAGAAGTACCAATTTTAAGAAACAGAAACTATAACCAGAAACAAGTAGCATGTCACTTTTTCTCAGAAGCAGGTTTTCAGTAGCATTTTCTGTTCATTGACAATACATCCTTTTTTTACTGGACAAGTCCTCAGATTTTTAAACTGGCAGTGCTCATCCAAAAAGACACAGTCAGTTGAACCTTAAATGCTGTTTCCCTTCTCAGGGGAAGCTTTTGCCTCTAGCTTTGACTGCAGCACTGTTGAAACCCACACTACCAAATGAGAAAGGGGTGAGGGAGAAGAAACTCTCCATTTTACTGGCACTGCAGATGCTTCTGTGCACCTCCAAACAAACAAGCAAAATCTCACAATGAGCTCATTACATTAAAAATAGTACGCTGCGCTGGTTAATTGCATTTGTGTAATGTCATTTCAGTAAGTAGGTACTCTGGTAACTCCCATTAACCTCTAACACCTTTGATCCTCCTCTCCATTCAGGCAAGGTTTCCCACAGTCTGCAAACTGTGGCTGTACATCAGCTCAGAGCTACCATGTGACTTCCATTCTGATCTGGTTTATCAATTAAAGGTTCACCACGGTTCACCAACCCTCCCACTGATGTTGCGCTTGTTTGGTAGCAGAGCTCAAAGAGAAAAGCCCTAATTTGCTGCCAGAAATGATCCCTGCTGGAGATGCAAGACACTAAGCAGAGCTGGTGACACAGTCCCGGAGCACTTGCAATGTGTCACCCGCTATCTCCTAGTCCTGAATCACAAGCAGAAAATAGATCTCTTTTTTTTTTTTTTTTCCTGAGGTGCTTAGTGTTGTATCTCCGTGGTCTTTACTTGGGAGCACCCTTGCTGTGGGTAGTCACAGCTTAGTGTGGCTGCTCTGGTATGCAGCGCAGGTAGCGGAGAGCCTTCCCCAAGGAATTTCCGTGCTTTCAGTGACTCAAGACATGAGTCTGACAAAATGCATTCTGGAATAAAATCCAGTGGTAATCTGGTTCAGGCGGCGCTTCTCCGAATGCTGATGGAGGCAGCTGCCGGTGAAGGACAGAGAGATTTTCTTCTCTAGCAGGTTTAGAGACACAGTAGTGCTGTGCATCACCTGGGGAAGAGCCAGGGAGGCAGCGTTGGGATTTGCCTCCTCGTTTCCCCAGCTCGCGCCCTTCTCCAGAGCCGGCTAGAGATTCAGCCAGAGCGGAGCCCACACGTGGCTTGTGCGCACGTGGCCGCGCTGTTTACAAACAGTGGCCCAGGCCTCCCCGGGGCGCTGCGTAACAGGCAAGAGGTGCCACGATGCAAGAGTAGCCGCGGCGGCGAAGTCTGAGGCCACGGGTTTGATGCGCACTTGCGGCTACCAGCAGCCGTCACAGCAAAACCCAGGGCTGCGAGGGGCAGGCGTGCGCTCGGTGCAGGCGGTTTTGCTCACTGTGGGTTTGAGCGATGTTCAGGCCAGGGCTTTACAGCGCGGTCGTGGACGGCAAGTCAGAAATAGAAACTATTGCTTGGTAGAGTAGTAGCACTGGAGAGCGCTAGCTAGACGTGCACGCAGTGGGCAGCAAGGTACGTTCCTGCTTTCCAGAGATGTGCTTAGGGAGCAGGGTAACACTGTAGGGCAGCATTTCAGAAACGCTGCAGAAATGTGTGGACGTGCCTTCTGTTTCCCATTACAAAACTGGGGAGTGCTCCTTGTCCAGATGTACCAGGGAGCCTCCACAAATACGAGCCACTTGGAGCTGCCAGTAGGAAGCGGCATTCGTTGCATGAGCACCAGGAGAGAACCACTCCGGTCCCACTTGGCTGTAGCTAGGAGCACAGCGAGGAGGAGGCTCCAACAGCTGCTGTGTTAAATGGCCTCCCAGCGCAGAGGCACGAACAGACAAAGCCCCTTCTTTCCAGGCACTGAGCTAAAACGGTATCGACTGACTTTTTGCTGCTCTCCTCGCGAGTTCAGAGTTCAAGGTCTCCTATATCTACTGTACCTTGAGTTCAGATAACAAGATATAACTACACAGAGAGAAACAAACAGAGAAGTCCATGCTCTTTAAAGACAGCCATCTTTCTGCGCTGGCTCCCCTGTTTTGTTTTGGGGTGTGCACTGTTTATTCTACTCCCTTTGTTTTCCTCTCCCTGCGGGCACCCCCTCCCGCTTGCGCACCCTCTGCCACCGCCTCTGCCGCTCGCTCGCGCGCCAGAGAAGTGCAAGCTCAGCAGGCACTGGTAACACTTTAACTCTTTGTCCTATTCTCAGCTCTCACAGCAAAGGTCAAAGCGAACAAGACTCACAGCTGCACTTGAAACAGAATCACTAGGGAAGGGAGGGAGGGACGGACGGAGACCCTGGACTATTCCCTCCTCCCACGTTGTTTTTTAATTTCTTTTTTAGCACATGAAGCATATGACTAGCGTGAGACGAAACTCTCCACGCGCTTTAAGTGGCTGTATCTGCTAATTTTGCATTGAGAGGAAATGAAAGACTTGACTTTAGTTCGTACTGGCCGTATCTAGCTACGTGCAATCTCTACTGATAAACAGAAATAATTAAGGGGCTACTTCCTCCAATGCCTGAAACATGGTCTTAAATTCCTAAGTGCAAAGCCAGCAAAAAGCTCTTACAGACATGATGTCTGTGTTATCTGTCTTTGAAGTCATTTTGGAAACTTTGGCAATGCGCCATTATACAATTCTTTTTCTAATAGCCCTAGTTTTGCATTGTGTGGTGGGACCACACTGGCTCCGATTTCACAGAGTTGGGGCAGAAAGGAGCTTTGTCTTTCATGAGGCCAAGCCACCAGTGCCACTTGCATACAGCCAAGGACCCTAGGAGCCTGCCTCGCCACGGCTGGCATCGCCCCGCGCCCGCGCTGCCGCATCGGGCTCCCTGCCTGCCCTTGGCGCGCGCGGTGCTCGGGGCCGCGAGGCGGGCGCGCTGACGGCAGAGCTGGCGCGCGCTGGCTTCGCGACATCGATACTGGCGCCAAGGTTTACCTCTCGCCTAGGCGCTCTGGGGCATTTTGATGTGTCGCCACGTGCTGGCGCGCACATGGCTGCAGTGTTTACAAACATGACCCCAGACCTCTTACGGGCAGTTATGAAAGAGCCCGCGAGCGCCGCATCGCGTGCGCTACGACTGGCCTGCCAGCGGCGGGAGTGAAGAGTGAGGTGCTCGTACAAAACACAAAACGCCCAGAGTACGTCAGGTTTGGGCACATGATTTTCCTTCTAAACCATTTAAAAATATCATTGCTGCCACAAGAGAATTTTCAGCCGTAAACTAAAAATAGCAACTATTAAACTAGTGGGAACGGGTAAGTGATTCAGCAACTTGGGGATAGAAGTGACTGTTTTTCGGCACCGTAACCTGGTTTCTTCATTGCATTGACTCAGAAAATACATATAATTTTCAGTCATAAGGAACTACAACGCTTACTTATTTTGGCTAAAATAAAAGAGCATTCTGTGATCTTATGGTTCCCCAGTGACAGTTCTTTTTTTAGTCCTTTATTAATGCTTGCATTCAGGCACTAATGAATACTTTGTAGTCAGGTGGTGACTGACCATTTATAAAAAAGTTAGTGTAGTAGTTTCAAATGAAGTGCTTCCATCTACAAAATGTGAATACTATATTGTTTGATGTAAGTCTTATGGGAAAAAATGCATAGCTGAAAATGTCCTTGTGCAAACTAGACTTTACACTTAGCTATCAAATGCGCACACTCTATCTCAATGTATAAGTCATGGTTTGGAAACACTAGATGTCTATCAAAAAGAAAGTATTTGCCCCTGCTCTATCCTTGAGTCCTTAAAAGAAGTTTGCATTACCCTAAAGCAGTCTCCTTCCAAGAAACTAGCATTCATTGTAAATGGAAGCACATTGTCAGGCAGTCACTTTCCAATAAATTCTAGCTGTCTGTAAGTTTTCTCAGAAATACATATATGCAGAGGAAGACAGGCTGTGTATGAACCAAACTTTCTTGAAAATGCTGCTAAAGTAGCAAAAATAACCCATGTTTTTTAATAAATTGCTTCCAGGTTCTAGTTCTGGAACTGAACCATTTAATCCCAGCTTTGTGAGAGCCTAGTCATTGATGAAGCATTTTTTACCCCCTAAATAGAAATACTGACCTTTCTGAGGTAGGTGAGCTAGCAGAAAAAAAAATGTAGTTCTATTTGATACTAGTTACCATGATACGACTCCATAAACAGCCCAATGACACAGGCCTTAGGAAAGACACTCTGGAAGCTTCTCCGTGCCTCTAGGCCAGTAAGCCTCTATCCCATTACTGAATGAGACTTCTCTCGGCATACAGCGGGGCCCTTCACCTTTTCCATACGCATTCCCGGCAGCTCTGCGTGAGGCTCATCCAAACTGCTGCAGATTTCTCTTGCCAGTATTTTAGCAACCCCAAAGGCTGTGCCCTAGCTTGTGCTTAGCCTGTCTCTAGCTCCTTTCATGTGGTCCAGTAGCTCTAACCAGAGCAGGGGAAGCGCAGCTTGGACCCTGACCCAGCACTGTTGTTTTTTCTCCCCCTCCTAGCTAATTTTTAGTGCTGCATTCAGCGTGTGAGCAAATGACTCTGCATTGATTATGGGTATTTTTCCACTGCTGAATGTTCATTACACTGTATATGATTGACTGAGAAATAAGAATGGAAATACTGAAAATAGGTCACTGCTATGCTCCTCTTCTAGGCTCTCTTTGTGGGTATTTCTTGTACCATGGAAAGCAAATCCATTTAACTATGAATCTGCACAAGCATAAACAGATTCGGAGAACAGATAACTAGAGTCTAGTATAAAATTTTTCTGAATGTGTAAAGCCTTTTTAATGGGTACCTAATAGTAAATTTGGAGGAGCCTTCCTTCAGAAGGCCTAAAGTGCACATACATACATTCTCTTCCATATATCTATCTATATATACACACATATATATATTTGTATCAGAAGGTATCAAGGTCTATATGGACCAGTCTGTTAGCATTCAAGATGTCTGCAGGCTTTACTGCTACATTTAAGTTATCCAGCAGAAGACTGGAAGATGACTTCTCCAGGGCATTCTTCACTCAGAGGGTCTTCCTTTATTACCACTACCAATATTTCCTTACCTAAGAAGAGCTACTATCAGTAGTCCCATGAAGAAAATAAGATGAGAGTACTACAGCTGCAGATTACCTTATGCAGGGCTTTTAGGCGGGGGCAGAGGGAAGGGGCCAGCGTGAGATTAGCGTTGTAGCTACAGGGTGAATGCCGCCATTGTGTCAGTTTAGATGAGTATCTCAGAATAAATACAGACTCTGTCATGGGTTTGTCCTCTAGGTAAAGTAAAGGAAATCTTGTTTAACAAGTTCAGCAAAAGGCACACCTAAAGTCTAATTATGTCTTCAGATGCACGGGTGCAATTCTTAGTGAAGAGTTTTAGCCAGCTACCAGAGAATAGGCTTGGATTTCTTTTATACTTAAAATTATGCTGACCAATAATTCTATCAACACATAGTTTGGGGAAAGTAATTTCTTTGTGTAGCAAATAACTGTCCCATACATGAGAGAGAGAAATTTCTGAGCAAGCTGCAACTTTCTGCCAACTCCTCCTCCCCCTAACCTGAAAAAACCCAAGAAAGTCAATCTAGCAAAAACATGGGAAGATGGAAGAGACATGAAAGCCAGAGTGTGGTTTTGGCCTCAGAGATATTTCATCAATTTCTCTTTATGGGGTGGGAGCTGAGAATTTTGGATAGGATCTGAATTGCTACTATCAGAGGCTACAACACCCAGTGAAGCCGAGGGAGAAGGGCTCTCCGACCTGCTCCATGTTGTTCCTCTGCCTGCCCCACTCATGGCTTCCTCAGCAGAACATGGTTCCTTAGCAGGTCAACTGATTATTCTCTTTGTGCACAGAGGAAAAAGTCCCCAGAACTCCTGCTGGACATGACATGAAGTTATCCTGGCAACATCCTGTAGCATTCAAAGGCAAGGCACAAACATGCAACAAGCCTGCAGAGTATCTGCTCTGCATAAACCACAAGCACAACAGGCTTCCCATCACCTCGTTGTTAAAATAAATAAATAAATAAAAATCCTGTTAATTAAAGAGTCACAAGAACAGCAATCTGTGGCAAAACAAGGACAGCAACAATGGAAATCACAATGAGTAGTCTGGATTTTTGCACTACTGGTGAATGTGTTTGGCAAAAATGCCCAGGAAAAGAAGAATACTAGGCAAGAGAGAACCTCTTGCATTATAGAGCAGGTTTAAGGGGAAAAAAAAAAGAACAAAGAAAAAAAAAAAAAGAGAAGTTGGCAGAACCATCTTAACCATGGTTCTTGTTCATGTTCCCAGGGTTAAAACAGCAAGGTGCTCATGTCTCTCCCAAGTCTTTCAGGACTAGAGCACTACTCTGCCTTGCCCTCAAGCCCGCCTTTGGCTATGGCTAACCTCCAAAACTCCAAACTATAATGGAATACCCCCTTCTGGAAGTCCAATTATACATAAGTGAAATTTTAAAAGAAGTCTTTGAATATGTAACAGGCAAACAGCAGAAACCATGATGTATGAATTCAGCAGAAATATACCACAAGGGACAAAAGCAGGGCTTATCTTATTCCACTGCCATTCTACTACCCTAGCAGATATTCTTCTAATTACTTTTTCTTAATAGATCTACAGATGTAGAGGAACTGGATGTCTCAAGCCTAGCGAGGATTACAAAACTCCAAAGAAAAGCATGTCACATGCTTGTGCAAAGCTTTGTCATAGGACACAGAGGTTCTTTTAACTTTGCAGGAAGAATGGTCATCACCTTCTGGGTCTGAGCCCTAACATATTTGGTAGCCTCCTAATCCAAAGGAGCTCTCACAGGGCACACTAAATGGAGCCTCTCTGTATAAGTGTCACAGTGAGAAAGATGGACAAGGTGTTCATACAAGCTGTATGAAACAGGCCTGAGTTGAATCTCTCTTCTTTCCCCAACCAGATCAGTCCTAACTCTATCAATCTTGACAAATATTTGGATTATCTGTTCTTGAAGACCTCTGATCTAGTTTTCTTCCAAGCCTTCTCTGGACAGATACAGCATTCCAGCTGAGGCCCTACTAAGGCTGGGAGGCAAGATAACAGTGCCTGACAAAGCTAGACAAGCAGGAATTTGGCCTGTGCAAAACCTGCCTTTTTTTCTCAAAGGCCTCGACATCGGCCGCAGCTCAATAGTCATGGTCACTCTCAAGTCATTTTCTGCAGAATGGCCACCTAGGCAATTGGGCTGGTTCCTGCCTCGCTGCCACACTGCCTTCGGGTTATTAATACAAGGAGCCCCAGAAGAACTGCATTAAAAAAAAAAAAAAGTTACTGCCTGAAAAGAGAGAAGTCGGTGTCATCTAGCAGGAGGAAATGAATGCTGGCTGAATCTTAAAATAAGTAATCACGCATGAGCGTGAGGGTCCGGTGATCCTCCTGCCTGTAGATGCCCTGGCCAAGGGCTCGGTGTTCATTACCTGGGGCACTGCTGCCTGCCGCTCCTCATGCGGAGTCCCCTCGCTCGGACAGGCATCCAGCCACCACCACAAGCAGTCCAGGCACTCCGTGAGGCACCAGTAAGAAGTGAGAAAAACAGATGTGGAACTGAAACAAATGAATATAACAACTATTGAATCATGCACTGTTTCATCAAGTGCTACTGTTTCAGAGAGCCTGAAACACTAGAACAGACTTTTCTATAGCTCAGAAGCCCGAGGTCTATGGTTCTGACATGGGAAGATCCAAATTCTCCTCTTTTTGTTCCAGTGAAGTTTTAAGATGAAGAGGGCAAGTTCTAAATAGTCCCCAGTGTGACTGCCCTGGATGCAGTAGCCTGCTGTGGGTCACAGAGGCGAGCGCCGAGCTGAGGAAATGCAAGGAAAGCACAGCGGGAGAAAAAAAAGAAGGGTGAGCCAGAGAGCAGGCATTAGAGGCAGTGGAGGGCTCTCAGGAATTTGCCCTTACTCAGCTCTACGGTAGAGTCTGGAGAAAGAGAGCATTTGCTGAAGTAAAAGCCAACATATTTCAAATTGCTAAAAGGAAACAAATGCAATCTGGTGTACTCAGTCCAAGGACCTTGCTGTCAAAGGTATTGCTGATGCAGGCTCTTTTTAAATAGCAGCCATTTCTATGAATTACACTCGTGCTCAGTGGGATAAAATCCATCGGGGGGGGCAGGGGCCCAAGCATCACACTTCTGGCCGCGGGCTGGAGGTGGCCTGCGCCCACTGCCCGGCATCTAGCCCTTGTGCCGAGGCATCCGCCCTCCCGCAGACTGCGCTCACACAGGCAATCCCCGCAGCGCCGCGAGGCTGGCTCCCCGTCACTGCCTTCCTCCAAACACCCCGCTCCAGTAAGCACGAGAGTTCTGCTCTGACAGCAGCGTATGGGAAGCCTCTTCCTAGGGGGAGCGTGCACAAAGTGGCCGTCTACCCAGAGAAGCCATTTTCCTCATTCATTCGTTTCTGCAGCAACCAGAAAGTTGTATTGTATTCTACAAGAAGACAGTATGGTCATTTAAACCATAAATAAATAAATAAAGTTATTTCTAAAGCAGTGGAATGAATTGTTCGGTTACTCGTTACCTAAAAACAACAGTGAGGCTGCTTTTTTTTCTTTTTTTTTTTAAAAAAAACTTCAAGATTAAACTGAAGGAACAGGAAAAAGCTCTCTCCTGTAGTTCTCCCCTTTTGTTTCTAGTTTTAATATTTAATGAACATGGGATATTGTTTTAAGCTAGTCCTGATGGTCCTGTGAAGTTAATATTTAAAGCAGATGGCTGCAGTGCTTTAATAAGATGGTTGCTATAGAAACCCGGCCCTGGGAAAGCAGTAGTTCCGTAATGCACGGTCTCCTCACTGAACATTTTAAAGGCTCTTGATGTACATGTGGCAGGCGCAGACAGGACTAACCAAGGAGGGGAAAAGAAAGGCAGTGCAGTATTTACCTCAGCTAGGGTCCACTTAAACCTAGCTGGATAGCTAACATTTTTGTGGCTTGCTAAAGAGCTGCTTGAAACAACACGGAACATGAGAAGAGAGATAAGCAAAAATATTGATGGGGGAGACGACTGTGGGCAGCAGACAGATCATCTCAGTTATCTTTTTCTGGAAGGTGAGTTGGACTCAGACATTAATACAAACAAATTTAAAAGCACAAAACACCCACAAACTGTTGACTAATTCACACAAATATTTACTTTGCAATCCTCATGCTTCTTGTTTACTTCATTCTTGAATATCTAATGTTGCCTATCAACTGATTAATTGCAGTATAATAAGCGGGGAAGGACACATTCTGTACTTTCAGGGATTTTGCTATTTTATCTGGATTTTGCCTCCAGTTTTCCTTATTTTGTCAAAAGTATTTTAACCAGAAAGAGCCTAAATTCTTCTGCATGTGACAAACAATTTTATAAACTATGATAGACTTAGAAATCCTTTACATTTTGTTCAATTATATATAAGCTTGCATTAAATTAGGATATTTTTGGGGAAATGGCAGGACTTTCTGGAAGGGCAAATGATTCTCTTGTGCAGAACTGGACAGGAAGGCGCTGCCTCATCTGCACATGTCTCCCTCCAGGGACTTCAGGAGCAGCTTTCAGCAGGCACAGAGCATACAAAGCTAGTTCCCTAGCACCCAGGCAAAGTAACAATAAACCAACAAAAGTTTTAAAGCAATTATGGAAATTGATATGCCATGGGAGTACATTCATCTAAAGAAAAAACAGCACTTGCAAGAAATACCCATCCTTTCCTAAAACGTGGGTATCTTGTCAGAACTCGCACCTTGCTGCTTAGCAAGCAGTAAGTGCTGACCTGGACCAGCCTCAGAGGGAACTGGAGACAAGTTGGCCTTTCCCTTGGCTGCAGCCTGCCAGTTTCTTTCACTTCTGTGCTCAGCAGCTGCTTGTGCCGGGGTGTTTCTTGTCCCTTCCCACTTTAAACACATTCTGGAGCTTCACCTAAGCTGGGCCCGTCCAATTGCATGCCTGGGGCTTCTCATGGAACTGAGTACACAGTCACTTGTGTTTGGGGAAGCAGTGAGAGGTGCTCAGCTTTTCGGGTTTTCCTCTACCCTCCAGTTTAACTTGTTTCATTGGTTCCTGTTTCTGTATGGTCACATCTGATTCCTCTACAGGCCTTTTTTATGACATCTAAGACCTTTGGAGAAGGAAAACCACACACGACTTAGAATAGCTCCCACCTTTCTGCTTTGCCGCTACCATGGTCCTCGGGAGAGCCCCAGAGCTCATCTCCCCTGCGCTGCGCTGCTCCCTCCCCTAGCCACGTGCACGTGCTGGGCTCCTCCGCGCCAGCAGCTCTCTGACTGCCCCGTTCCCACTTGGATTTTCCTCCTGCGGCGCATGCAAAGCATTACTGTGAACAGCACTGCCCACAGCTTCACCGAGGAAGTTCAATGGGTATTCCCTGCCCTGCCTCATACATTCTCTGCTTTGTTCCAGATCCATGTGCAGTATAGCAGGAAAGCTAAAATACACTGAAAAAAACATCAAGCCCTTATTCAGCTCAGTTTTAGATAATTCTTCAATATGACTTTCATGTTCAATGGAGTAGGAAGCTTACCCTGAGACTTAACCCACACGCCCTTACATATACACTAAGCATACAGGCACAGTACACACACAAACAGACATAGTATCTCTGGCTCTATTTTCATAACAGGAATATTTTTAGGCATGACAGATAGCATGAAGGAACTCTGCCGAGCTGCACTCAAGATGGATGGGACAGGCTATTTTGGGTCATTACATAGTGATTCTCAAAAAAGAAAGCTTTGTAACATGCAGGCTGGAGCTCACCAGCAGGAATCAATCCCGTGGACACCAGCACAGGGAGCACCAGGGCAATGAGTAGCCCTGGGTCCAGGTGTAGCCGTGTCCTGGAGCTGCTCTGGGGCCTTGGCTGGGCTGGGGTTGGCCTTGAGCACCTCTGCCCAGCCTTCACCCTCCAAGGCTGCTCTTTATTTTATTTTTCTTCCCCTCTGTCCATTAACTATAGGCCTGTACATGAGTGCTTGCAGCTAATCTCACAAATGGTTGCATTGACTGCAGTGAGATCACATGTGATTTTAACTGCCTCAGTGTAAGAAGCTCACAATACAGCCCTTTGGGAAGGAACACATCAAAAGTACATTACGCATCCCTGCAGCATCTAACAGGAGGAGGCCCCTTTCTCAGCTGAGGCCCAAAGATATTGCCAGGGTGCACAAAGAGCACAGGAATGAGCTTTTCTTTCTCCCCTGTATAATTTGTCAATTATTTGTAATTGCATGTGCTGGTTAGAGACACAAAACTCAGGAGCCCATTATGTCAAAATGTCTCAAAGTTGGGAGAATCCTGGTCTTCTTGGAGCTTAAACTACTGGCTTTATGGTAGGATGCAAGAGGCAGGAGAGCGGAGGAGCTCTCTGCAGGAACGCGCTGGCAGGGCGGGCAGCAGCAGCAGCAGCGCCCTGCGCCCTGCCCGTGCGCGCCGCTCTGCCATTCACAGGAGCAGCCGCCGCCGCCGAGCAGGCCAGGCCTGGGGGCCCGGGGGTGCCGGGGCTCTGCTCATCGCCCCGCGCTGCCCGCGTTACTCCCAAAGGGCCCAACCTCCTTTCTGTCGAGGCAGGCAGAATTAAATGTGATCCCACTGCAGTCAGCAGAGCTATTTGGGGAATTAACTAATCACCAGTATGAGTAAGGGGCTCGTAACTCAGCCAGCAGTTACTGTGGAAAACCTTTGTGGGTTAAACTGAAAGCTGTTGAGAAATGTTGATATTTAAATGGCAGACAGTAGCTCAAGAACGTGGGGAATAAGAAACTCTGCTTCTAACATTTCCTGGCATATGACAATTTTGATAAGGGGATTACTCTAAACAAAATTCTCAGGCTGCAAGTATGTTCACAGCTTTAATTAGACCAAGCATAGATGGAAATTTACAGTCTGCTTAGCCTTCTATTTAAATCTCTGATACGTTCCCTTTGCCCACCTGTTTGAAATAAAGTATGAGTGGAAAGTATAACCTCGTGATGCTCTTGCAGGCTTTCGTTGTATGATATAGGTGGTTGTGTCTGGGTAAGCTGTCCTTACTTAATGTACTTCTGTGGGTTAACACAGAATTTTCAGAGTATTTTCTTTTACTAGAAACAAAGAACATCCATATATCTACAATTCTTAGCAGCGAGTTGAGCGGGCTTATAAGCATGAATGGAGCCTGAAAGTAACAGCCTATAAGAGGATACCCTGATGAAAGAGCAGAGGGACTATACCCTACATCAGTTTCACGAAGTTGCCACAAGAATTATGTAACCAAGGTATAATCCTATGGCAGTTCTGTCTGGGAGATTATATTCTCTTGATTAAAAACACACTACTTTTCTAAAACCATAGACTTAAATGTTACAAGCTAATTGTTTTACTTCTAGGCAGGACCTAGCCTTGTAGGTAACAGTGTGGCTATCAAGACTTTGAAGGTGATTTCACACTAACTTTGCAACACTTATTACATTTGCTCAAGCAATTTGTAACCTTTTATCATCTTGAAAAAATATATGCAAAGGGAGTTATTTCTAAATGAAAGCTGACCTTGTCAGATAAACTCAAGTCCTGAAGTAGCAGCTGAGAGACTACAGCACAGTAAAGATTGCACTGCTCTCCCCAGGGCACGTGCCCCCCAACCAAGCCATCTGCTAAACCACAGGCCTTGCACGTGCGCGGACACCTCCTACACGGGAAGTCTGGAAGGAGCTTCTCACCAGAAGATGAAACCCCAGGAGCAAACTCTGGATTTGATAAAAGGGAAGAGCACCCTCCTGATTCCCCTCCTCATGCACGTGCACATGAGTGAGCACACGCACGCACACACACGCACACACACACACACATACACACACACACACACACACACTGCTTTTTAAGAACTTAACCCAGCAAGGTGAATGGCAAATCTGATTTCAGTGATATTAGGATCAGATTATTAAGTTTGATAAAGTAAATGCTGTCTAAGACACAAGGAACAGAAGAAGAACATTCCTGTTCTTAAAAGCCCACTTGAGCTGTGTCTGGAACAAGGGATGAGAGCCCACCAACTAATGGATCATGATTTACATTTCAGCAGTAAACCCCTCTTGGCCACTGAATATGCTCTTTCTCTGCCTGCTGACTTGCCTTCATCTTCCTTCTCCTCCTCTATTTACTCTGTTCTTTTCCTATCAGTACGTGCCACTGCACTGCACATTGTGCAGTCATATTACCATTTATCTGATAGAGCTGAAAGCCCAGACCTTTCTCTCTGACTTTGGCGAGCCAAGCTTTAAAAGCTTCTCCTCTCCTCCCCCTCCCAGATCCCTTCAGGGAAGAAGAAATATGAACAAGAAGACACACAGATCTCTCAAGAATACAAATTATGTTCTAAACAGAAAGTTGGCTCATGCATGTCAATTACTTGTTATAAAGAATAAAATGTTCACCTATATTTAACCTCTAGAGGCAATGGAAAAAATAAAGTTTTTGCTCGCTATGTGCTGTTTACTAAAGTGGCAACTGGCAGGATGAATTTTAGAGAGAAAAAAAGTGCTGCTGTAGAGGATTCTGGGAGAGTAATTTTGAGCGGCAGAGAGAGTCTCACAGCAAAAGACAAAATTGATTTGTTGCCAGGGTGTGCAACATGGGAAGAGGAGACACGCTCAGCAGTGCTGCTTAATTGTCCTTTTTATATTCAGCACACACTACACTGACTGTAGTCAGGCAAAAAAAAAAAAAAAAAACCCACAGTCAACTAATGCAAATCCATTTTGGCCTGTCTATTATTGCTGGGCCGCTTCAAGCTCATTTCTTATGTTAACAGAACACCAGTGGTTTTGGTCACTAGACTATACAGCATGGATGATCTACCTCAGGAAAACTTGTTTTATATACATCTATTGGTAAATGCCTTCTTAAAGTGATCTTGCTTTTTCCTTGAAGAGAATCAATTTTCTTGCATTCATGCAACTAGCATTAATACAATAAGAAAACAGACTCACACCCTTCACGTGTGTGTTGTACTGTGCCCCTCTTCAGACACAGACACAAAAATATTCATTACACATTAGCTAAAATAAACTTCTTGGGCACACTGTAAGCTGCAAATGAACTGTGAAAAAATTCTACACACTAAAACACTTCACACCGTAAAAACACTGGTTCTTTGGGATATCTCTTGCTTCTGTATGCAAGCGTGGCTCAATAAGAGAAAGCAGCCTTCCCTATTCCCAGTTCAGCTTGGAGCAGGCAGTTAAGGGGTGAGTTTACTCGAGGGGCTAGATCTTCCCCGCCGCTGTGCGCCTCCGAGCGCGTGCGAGGTAACCCAGTCCCATGCCTGCTCCACACACTCACATTCCTGTGCGGAGAGCAGATAACGTAATATTACCCGGGCTCCCAGTCAGGTGATGGGGGTGTGGCTGGGCTTGCTCAGGTCTTTATATTACTCCTGATTTCTGCCTGGGGAGGTGAAAGCAGAGCACTTCAACTAGGTATCCAGCTAGACCACTAGGATATCAGAGGATACAGGAATTGTGGTAAGTCGTTCCTGGTTTGCTCGGGTTGGAAGGTGTTAAGCAAGGGCATTTCCTTCTTCGGGAAATGGGTACTTGTAATAGTAAGTTATTTTTAGTCACTCTGTGCTCCAGGAGTTGATATATAGAGCCCTGACCTGCCTGCTGATAACACATTACCTCATTTGCAGCTCCACTGTTGACGTGTGCACCCCTGTGTCCTTGTGTGAACCTGGCAGGCCCCGCGCGGCACAGTTGTCATGGCATTGTTGAAAGGAGTGAACCACAGCTGAGAGGCTGCTCTCTGCTCTAGCCAATGCAAAAACCCCAAACAGGCTCAGCGCCCAAGTGCCTTTGTAGTAACAAGCGAGAGGACAGACTCATGTCTGCCTTCTGTGAGGAGTAGCTGCCATGCTACTGTTTGAGGCGCTCCAGCAAAACAGTCCCATCGTGCTAACGCAACTGTGCAACCTTGAGCCAAAACCCAACACATGCCAATTGGGACAGCCTTGGTGAAATCACTGGACCTACCCTCAGCTACATACAGCAGCTCAACGGCTGCCCTATAGTCTCCCCCACTTCTTGCAAAAGCATCAGGGCACCCTGGCCAAAGCACACAGGCCAGCTGGTGCAAGTGTGTGCTCTCCTTAGAGCCCGACACGAAGGGCCAGTGGCTCTCGAATACTTCCTCTTCTTCCTCTTGCTCCTGTTTGTGACTGCTGCCGGCGCAGTGCCACATCCATCTGGACAGGCAGACATGTCCAGTCACTCCCTTTGGAGGCAGCACGGTTGCCTTTCCATGAATTGGCACGGGGATGGCATGGCCGCGTGCCGATCGGCTGGAACCCTTCCGCCGAGAGTAAACGCGTCACCTCTGTGACACGCTCGACATCCGCTGGCCCGCGGCCCACGGCCTGTAATCCCGAGTCAACGCTCCAGCGCGGCCTGTCACCCAGCTGACAGTGTAGTGACCTTACTCCATGACACAGATTCAGTTCCATGGGTCACGGAAAGATATCGTATAAGCCACTTGATCATTTTGAATGGGAATTCACGCGCCTCTTATAAACCAGCTAGGTGTGCAAATTCATCCCAGCTCGTTCTCTTGGGTTGAGCATTTTTTGCCTGTGTAATCATTGGAGACATTTATATCACTGTGCTCATCACTATTATTTGGTCACACCACACTAGCCTTCGAAGTAGGTAAGAGCATCAATTGTCATTCTTAGAAAGCCAAACCTCACAATTTTCATAGTAGCTTGGCTATAAAAGGAAGGAAATGGAGTCTTCTTTCTTTAAAGTCTCCTTTCTTGGCTATATAAACTTTGTTTCACCTCTTGCTTGCTCTACTCACTTCCTACAAGCTGAAAAGCATCTCTGCAGAGCTAGTAGCTTTTAGTCAGCACCGGCAGGGACAGATTTGGAATGAGAGTAAAGAAAGAAGAGGACATCTGACAGGTTGGCCTTGATTATCTCAAAGAAGTCAAGTGGTTTTCTGGACTGGGCTCTCTGAAGGTGACAAGCATCTTTGAAGCATCGGAAGTTCCACAGGAACTTAAGGAAAAATTTCTTAACAGTGAGGATGACAGAGCCCTGCAACAGGCCACCCAGAGAGGTTGTGGAGTCTCCTCCTTTGGAGGTCTTTAAAACCCGCCTGGATGCAGCCCTGTGCCCCGTGCTCTAGGTGACCCTGCGTGTGTGCAGGGATGCTGGACTAGATGACCTCTGGAGGTCCCTTCCAACCTTAAGCATTCTGTGGTTCTGCTTTATATCAAAACTTGCCTTCATAGGCTTTTTCTTCCACCATATCCATATCCGCTATCTTTCACATCTAAACTACCCCATTTCACATTCCCATTCATCTGTTCTTGTCCTTCCTTAAGATCCTTCCTTCTATCTCATCACTTTTTTTCCCCATGCCCAAAGAAGGTCAGGCATCTCATTTCTCTAATCTGATCAAGCTCTGTATGTGTATCTGGGGATGTATGGCACACACCAGTGAATTCACTGCAGTCTGCTTGCTCCCAAAGCACCTACGCATTTTCTGCTTGTGTCACTACACTGTTTCCTTCACATCCTTCAAGCTTCTCTCTTCACTCATTACCATCCTTTGCAGCCACCTCCAACAGTTTCCAGAGGAACCTAAATTAAACAAGAGGAAGGGACTTGCTCTTAACATACTCCCAACTTCCTTTTCCTTTTGGCTCCGAGAACTTCAACCCTTTCATTTTAACATGGTTCTCAGCGAGAACTCAAAGACCTTATCAAATTCCTTATCCCTCACTGCAGTCGTGTCACTTAACAGGCAGTAACACAATGCAGTTTTGCTAAACTGCAGCACCTTTTTGCATTGTCCCTTTCCAAAACCCTGCTCTGACTGTATGGTCATACATGAGTTGATTTCCTCAAATCAGGAGTTACTAAGTTTCTCTCTATACAAAACAAGAAAACTTTGCATCCAAAGTACCCCACTAATGAGCCAGTACCAAATTATAGCAAGTCTTCTACTTGAAAAGGTTTGTGTTTCTTACCTTCTCTCCTGCCTCCGCAAACCCAAACACAGGTTGTCTGTTCCAGTTGCCTGTGGAGGAGCTTCTCTCATCCCGTGAATGCCAGTGACCACTTTGCTCACTAACTAGCTACTACCTCCATGCACCCCTCCTGTAACGAGAAAAATATGGATAATACATGATCATACTGTGCATCTGTGGCTGTCCATCTCTCACAATCCCCTCAAAAAGAGTTTGAGTCAATTGCCAGGTTTCCAACAATGCCTGATAGCTTGCTGCTATGGGCTTTGGGAAGCTGAGTAAGGAGGGGAAAACTCTCTAAACATACTGAGTGAGAAAGGACCTAACAGATAACCTCACGTGGCATTAAATGCCAGAGAATCCTCATGGGAGAGAGCCCTTTCCAGCCATGGGAAAAGCTTTTCTTGGCTCTTGCAGTCGCCCAGGAGCAGCAAACTCATCAGTGCTCATGGACTTCATTAGTTCTGCTGGCCCCAAAATTACCTACTTGCAAAGCCAGGAATGGTTACCATTCCCATCAGAGTGTGCAGTTAGGCACAGGAGAACTCAGTGCTGCTTCACAGCCTTGGGCTCCTAAACCTCAGAGCGTGGGAACTGCTCGTGTGGCGGCGCTGCCTGCGAAGGCTGTGGGCGAGGCAGGACAGGAGCACACCCGAGCCAGGTCTGAGGGAGCCATCAGCTTCTTGGTATGTTCATCTACTGACTCTGAGGTCACAGCACTTCAGCTCTCCTCTACAGATCATCTTCTGCTCACTGCAGAATAACTGAGTGCACAGGATAGAGTTACAGCTTTAAAAGGTCCTAATGAAGTATTTATTCAGTAGGAACTGCAAGATAAACTGGGCGGTTTTGAGGAAGTCTCCAAGTACACAGTATTCATACAGAAAGAACTACCATAAAAGGCAACAGAAATGATTGTAGATAATGCTGGAGTGATTTAGAGCAACCTGTGTGCGGGGGGGAAGGAACGCTCCATGGCTGAAAGCACTGGGGAATATTCTGCTGTGCACACACTGTCACGTTCACTCATACAGTGACTCGCATTGCTATATATAGTGCTGTGTATCCCAAAGGTGTTCTGTATAGTTTATATGGATTAAAAAAAAACCCTAAACCAAGATCACTACCTTCACTCCCCAGCCTCCCTTTGCTCTGAGCAAAAATGCAATTAACTGTTTTGGAGCAGGACCGTTTTTGTGGGAGAAGCAGATCAAGCTGCTTGTCTTTCTGTGTCAAGAGTTCAGTGCTAACTAAGGGAGGTGTCTTACAGAGGAGCAAGTCCTACAGATTGTCCCTACTGAGGCACGTGGATGTCTCAAGGTGCTTCTGCAATAACTACAAACATGATTTCATAACCCCTCACTAGATGCCCATCTGCATGGGTATGTGTTAAAAAACTACTGCACATCTTGGCCCACCTTTGGCTCGAGCTTGGTCCTCAGCATTTGCTGCACCTGCTGAGAAGAGCCACCTCCACCTGGAGCCCGCAGGGAGAGCCCCGGGCCGCTCCACAGCCCTTTCTATCCTGGACAAGGGCCATGCTGCCTCCTCTTGGCCTCCACCACGCTGCAGCCACCTGATTAATAGCCCAGCCACACGTGGATTCAAGGGCTGCTT
>JAUBOD010000033.1:178586-203573 GCA_032353885.1 Nothura maculosa | reverse complement strand
GGCCTCGCCTCACAAATGCCCTGCCCAGCCTTTCCAGGCAGGAGCAGCTCCGCAGGGCCCGCAGCACCGGCTCCTCCTTGCTGAGGGTGTTCGTTTAAATAGGGAAAAGGCGCCAGCTCCTCTGGAGCCCAGCTCACCTGCTGCCCTTCCATGGAAAGGTAGAGAGGTGTTTAAATACTTCTGCTGTTCTCAGTGCCTGTAGCAAGATGTTGACCTAAGCTGCAAGAATCTCAGCTAGCACTAGTAAGTTTCATTCAAAGAAGTCAAATATGAGCCCGGCGGCTTTCCGAACGGAGCAGAGCGCGCTCTGCAGCGGGGAGCTTTCTGCCAACACTGCCTCTTTGTAGCCCACAGACAGCGCTGTGTTAGGGCCGCACAGTAATCAATTAGTGAAATGGGATCTTATGACTGAGAGGATGAAGCTGACTTCGCGGGCACTCACAACGGTTCTTTTAACTTACCCATTTCTGCATGTCTCTTCATGTCCCCAAATATCAAAAGTCGCTCATTAGAGCTTTGGCAGTTTCAAACTCTCTCAAATCCACTTGGCCTACTGGATACCTTGGAAGATCACGAACTGATTTGAGCTGGCAGGAGATGGCAAGGTGCCAGAATGAAGAACAACCAACTGTTTTCAAAGCTTTGAAAATATTTTAAAAGGAGTGACAGAGAAGAGTGTTGAAGTTCCCTTTAGGACTCTTCAAATATCGCTGTGCCAAGTGTCAGCTGTGGGAGTCAAAAAGTCTCAGCTAGAGTTAAAACACAATCTGCCAGGTTTTTTCCCTCTTTTAGTTTGGCAGCGGTGGATTTGCTCTCTCTTCATGTTGCATCTTGTCATAAAGAGGAAAATTTAAACAGGGGAAAGAACGTGCTTTGAATTATTGGAAATTAAAGGAAAGTGGGAATGTCTGCTCATTCTGCAAGTCCAGCCCTTTCTCAGCCCAGGAGTCCCAATTTTTTTCTGGTCTTATGAATCAATAGAGGGAAAAGTCTTGATTTCAGAACTGTACTTTTAAACAAGCCCTGCCCATAAAACTCACAATTTTTACTGGTTCCCAGTTTCCCTGAAACTCTGGAAGCGAAGTTGCCATAGAAAGGCAAGCACCTGTCTCTCTTTCCTTTAGTCACTTTCTGATCAAATACATCTTGCCGCTAAATATGTAAGTTAACCCATATGCTATAAGTATTTTTCTAAAAAGTATGAAGTTTTAAACTCACCTACATATAAAGCAAATTCTGTCTAAGTGGGAATAAGGAAGACAAGGATGACATGCCAAATTGCTTCAATTTTGTGGAAACAAACTGGAGTCCCTAATTCGATCCCCAGAAGCTCTTGAAAGTAGCCTTGCAAAGATAAGAAAAAAGCTCTATTGCCAGCAAACAGATAATATTGGAAAGAGGGGAAAAATCCTGCAGCCAAGATGGTAACTACGTAAGAGCTGTGTTTTAAACCAGCCTTGAGAAGCTAGGTTGATAAACCTAGCTTGACAAACACTGGTGCCATACAAGCTAGGTGTATCTGGACTTGTAATTTGTTTGGGCCTTGAGCCATTACACCTGCTATTGGCCACTGATCAGGTTCTTTTCAAAACACATGGTTGGTCCCACATCTTCATCGCCAAGCTAAAACTGAAGGAGATGGCAGCAGTACCTGCCAAACAATTTTGCACGCTCCGAAATGCGGTGAGGAAGCAGCGACTGCTACGCTCCTCACCCAGAGCTGGGCTTTTATCAGGGTTAGATCTTTGACTGCGCCTGGGTCATCAGCTGGTTCTGGTCATCAAAAACACCCCATCTTTCCTCGGCCACACATCTGGTAAGGCAGTTGCAGCTATTTTCCCAGACGGAGATTTCTCCAACGATAACCCATGCCATTGTAGCACCTCGATTACAGCAACCCACATTAAAACTACTCCTGAAGACCACACACAGATGCAGAAAGAAGTTGAATGGCAAGCGTAGCTTCGAGCATCTTCTAATAGACCTCTAAAAATGCATTAGATTCTTATCTTCTGCAGCAGCCTAAGTCAGAAGACAAGTTTGTGCCAGCATTTCCAGACTTCTACATGTCTTTAAGAAAATAATCTCCTCTTTAAAAGTGTTAGAGTTGGTTCTGAGATGTTTCTGTTGGTTTCCATATAATTTAAACAGTCCCTCCCCGACTGAAGCAATAAAATTGAAATTTTAATTATGAAGCAGCATTAATTTATACAGATAAAACATTATCTAGAAACATAGCTGTTTGTGTGTCAGATCTCTTAACCGGGGGAAAGCCTAGCAGGACACACAGTGCACAGACGTGCCTTCTCCGCGCTGCCACTTCATGGCCTTAGAGCAGTTGGCCTGCATGAGCACGGTGCCCGGGAAGGGGCGTCCGTGCCGCCAGCGGGCCCGTTTGTGCCCACCAAGAGGGGAACGGGACTAACGGTGCTTAGTTACACAGCGGGTGGGCAAGGGTCCTAGCGTGGAAGACTAAACTGTTCTGTGTGTCTCCGGCGGATGGGAGAAGTCGAATAAGGCTCACGGCTTAAGTAAGATTGAAGAAGCTCTCTAATAAGCGAGGTTAGCGAAGCATCACAGTTAATGTGGAGCATGATGCAACCTCCAGCAGGAGAGAGCTTTGCAAACAGGTTGGATTGGAAGGATTCAGGAATGGCTGGTCCTGCCCTGGTGCAAGGCGCTCGCCTCGGCAGCTCCCTTACAGCTCTGTATTGCCCTCCTATGCCACATGTAACAAATTGAAAAAGGAAAAAATCATGAGCAGGCATGAAAACACATCCAATTCTGCAATGACTAAAGCAGCCCAAGATCCTTCCAAGGAAGGTAACACTGGTTTTGGCTCAATCCTTCCATCTCGTGCATGCGGAAGCTTTAAATCTTTAGAACAACCCAGGAAAGCGAATGGGAGCTGCAGTTCCAGCAGCGCATGGCATCCAGCGCGCCGGCACACGGAGGCGCAGGCAGGAAAGCCGGGCCCTGCTGCCGGGCGCCCCGGCGCCTCCTGCCGGGTGCGGGAGCAGCCTCTCCCTGCTACCTGCCCCTACCCGCAGCCCAAGACCTGCGGCCAGCAACTCGCCTCCCGGCAGCCTCCCCGCCCAGGTGTGGAGCAAGTACCCGAGGAATGGGCTTCATTCCCAAAGCACCCGAGGAACGAGCTTCATTCCCAAAGCACTGGAGGAACTCGCGTGGGCTGGAAGGGCCTCGCGCAGGGCAGAGGCCAGCGAAAGGGTGGAAAGCTACGCCCCAGACACTGAAGCTGTGCCCCCACACATTGAACTGGATCACTTTTGTTCCCGGTCTCTTGTATTTCTGTTTCAACACAATGATACCCTGAAGTCTTTAGCAGGTGTTACGGCCTGCCCATTGTTTTCCTTTGGGTCTTCCCTTAGCTCTTTCTAAAGAGGCCAAGAGAGCTAAGGGAATCTCACCCAGAGCCACTAGTTCTCCAGGATGATGCACTATTTAGTAGCGAATTATTTGGCACTGCCGACAGCTGTGATGAAAGTGCCCTGGGTAACTGACCCTCATCTGCCATCAGCAAATGACCAACCAAAGAAACCCAAGCGATACCCAGGGCTGAGGCCAGATGGACAGATGATGATGACACTGACTCTCGATAACCTCCTCTCAACAGCAGGTTGATAAAATCTAGTGTCTTGAAGAGCAGTTCAGCCTCCAACACCAGCTTATTCTGGCAAGCTCACAGAGAGGCACTCTGCTGCACAGGGCCCCACATCAGCCCTCCAACGTCTCCATTTTTGAAGGAACCAAACCAGCTCCGGATTCCAGTTCAGTGTGGGTGCACCTGGGAAGACCACCACCCTACCTGCCCACCTTTCTCAGGAAGCCTGACCGAGATCAACAACTGACCAAACAGGAGGAAAAAGAAAACCCACTCGGAGTCTCCCTCCGCTTTCCCATCCAACGTTTTTCTTGCGCGGAAGCCAGAGGCAGAGATGAAGTACCGAGCAGTGCCCGGCATCAGTCACTATTTCAAACAATCTGACTGGGCCAGATTTTCTTGGCACTTCAGAAAAGCCTATGTTTTTGCCAAGGCGTGGAAGTGCCTGGCTTGGAGCACGCCTATTTTAGCCTCCTCCACTTTTAGGACTCTGACTCTCATCCCTGCAATTTCCCTATTGCAATTATAACCTGCAGTGACTCTCAGAACCACAAAGGGAAAGGGCTGCTTTGTACTGGAGGGTTGTACTGGAGTCCCGGTGGTGCTCGAGAGCGCGGCAGCGCTGCTGCTGGAGCGTGCAGGGCCGCAGCCCGCGGGGCAGCGCCGGGCAGGCCCCGCAGCCGCGCACAGCAGAGGCGCCCGCATCTCCCCCTGCAAAGCTCCGCCACAGATACGGGCGTGAGAGCAGCAAGAACAGCAGCAGGTGCCAGCCAACCTCATCCCCCATGGCCTGGTCCTTTGGCCTCCCAAATCCAACCTGCTTCCGAAGATCAACTGTTTCTAATCCGGTGACACGTGGATGGCATTACAAGTGACTTGAAGGCTTGTGCGCTTCCATTAGAAGTGCTACAGACTACAACTGGGTACAAAGTTGGTGTAGAGTACAAATAACTATTGCTTTCTTTTCACTATGTGGTGATACATTAGAGTTCCTATTTACTGTATTTCCTATTTAGATTCCTGAATTCACTCTTGTCATATAATTGCTCTCCCCAATCCTATTGTGTCTGTCACTTAATTTTGACTCTCCTTGCTTTAATGGACTTGCCAGTTCTCATGCCCGCGCAGACATTATGCATTACCCAGTGCTGTTAATGGTTACATAAGGCAGGAGGGCAAAATCACGGTGCAGACCAAGTTAGCTTTACTTTCTTGCACTTTGTTTTAAGGTCAAGATATCAAACCAATTCAAGTGCTTCTGCAATTAGATCACTGAAATGCAAGAACTGGTGTCAATAAATTGAGGGTTTCTTAGCACTGGCTGAATTAAAAATACATGAATTACAAGACTTTGGGCTTAGATAAGATTCTATGAATTATTAATCCCCATATTTCACAAATCCCATGCTCTTCACTCCCTTATGTCTGCTTATATCTATATTAGCTAGTCATCATTTTCCCTGTAAATTAAGGATAACTTAGCTCTAAATTAGGCAACAAATTTCAGCCATCCCACATTTTCTCTTCTGCTTGACACAGACTATTCCTAGATGTAAATACTGGAGAAGACAATTATACTCATGTAATATGACCTCCTGCAGAACGCAGCCCCAGAGTCTCCTCCAGCAGTTTCTGCATTAACCCCATGAGTGCTATGTAAAGCTGCAGTGGGTAGTTTGCAAAGAAGTAACAGTCGTGTGTGTGTGGCGCTGTCCTTCCTCCCGCTGGTGTTTCAGTGGCCGCCCTGCCTGCGCGGGCAGCGAGGGCAGCAGCAAGCCCAGGGCTGCGGGGCTGATGCTCCAGGGATCTTTGCTACGGAGGCAGCCTCCCTTGTGAGTGACAGACCTGCCTAGAGCTTAAACAAGGGTGAAGTTTTCTCTCTGCCATGGCTTCCCCAGAGCAAGTTAGATCTGTGTTTTGCAAGAGAGGAGCTACCGCCTGAGCACCCAGCATGAGTGGCTCAAGGCAGCGTGTGTTTCTGTGAGCTTCGTTGCAGGGAGCACCTCCTTTAGGCGCCCAAAGGGGAGGTGCTTTCTGAAAGCACCGTATTTGTCACCCCGCCTTAGGAAAAGGCTGTTCTGCAAACCACCAACTGTCCAGAAAGCGGGCAGCAGGAGGCCTGGCTTTGCTGCTCCCACTAGGCTCCACGTGCAAGCTTGCTCTGTGCACACAGGGCTGCTCAAGGGCGAAACGAACACGAAATCCTGAAAGTACCGGCGAGTTGTCATGTGCTGGGCACCTGACCCCAGCCTCCATGAAACCACGCTGCTGCTAACAAGCCTGGATGTGTTGCATCAGCCAGGAGAGATCCCAGCTAGCGCCTCTTCTCGCCCCAGTGGCACTTGCAGCTTGCCTGCAGGCCCCAACGCGAGCGCCGCTGAAGCAACTAGAGGCAACACAGGCCAGAGAACAATAACGTGCCGTGATAACCACCCCATTATGAATCATGGCCTTGAGCATCACTGTAACTGCTCAAGCCACTTATTCCATAATAATAATAATATTAAAAAAATTGACACAGTTCATCAGAACCAATTTCATGTACGTACAAGTCCTGAAGATTGCAGTTTTTAGAGCTGAAGTTTTTACTGCTGCTATATAAAATGAGGTCTGAATCTCTAGCACTGGCTTAAAGCAAAGAAAAATTTTCCATGAAAGATAGTAACATAACTAAGGCTACTTCTGCTGTTGTTATAGAAATGTTGGTCGTGTTCGTAACGCTGCCTTCCACAGACTTTCTCTTTGCTAACACTGATAGAGGTGGCAGGATCATCACAAATTGGTCCATTCAAAAAAAAAAAACAAAAAAAACCCAAAAAAAAAAAAAAACCAAGTCTTGAACTCTCTTTCAGAGCCTGGTTTCCATTTTGTGCCCCATATGTGACAAAAAAATAAAGGCACAAAGCTGTATTTCAAAAAGTCAAATAGTGGTGGACTGAATTATAACTCGAATGCATATTGGTGGAATGAGATGCTGATCCATTTGCACAGTAATGTGCTATATTTAAGTCACGCATCGTGGCATCTTCAAAGAGGCCAGTCATAATTATGATGGATTAGACTGCAGAGTCAGTCCTGGATGCAGTAATTGTTTCACAGATGCTGCTGATGTGCCTTGAATTTCTAATGAAGAAAAATGTGCAGCGCTTTTAAATGGCCTGGCTAACACACAGTTATGGGAAAGCGAAAAAGCACAAGGCTGTGTGCAGGGCGAGGCAGCTGGAGGCTGCCAGCCCGCCGCCCCACAGCACTGCGGGGACGACTGCAGCGGCCGTGCGAGCCCGGCCGGTCCCGCCAGACGCAGCGGCAGCAGCAGCGTCACGGGGCCGCAGCGTGATAAAGGTGTCGCTGCCATTTGCCTCATACCAATGTGAAATTACAAGTAATTGCTGTGATTCGTAACTGCCTGGGCAAGATCTGTGCTCAGATGTGACCCAAGGGGCTTGTGAATAACCGAGCGCAGACACAGAGCACGATGACTAAGGCAGAGTCACCCCAGGCCCGCAGGGATTTCAACAATGCAAATCTGGCACTTTTTAATCAATGAATTAACTGCAGATTTTAAAGAACCAAATGATTACATTGTCCTTTGCAGTGTTTGCCACTCTACACTCAGCATTCGGGGGAAGTGCTTGACTCATAGTGTGAGGTTTTTGAGAAGAATGAATAAGAATCCACGTCACGCAGTGGAAAAAAAAGCTCACGTTTCTGAAGGCTGGGGTGAATGTCAGCCTCTGAGGCACAGACGCGCGCCCCGGGGCTGCACGCCAGCGCCAGCCAAGCCAGGCAGCTCTCACTTCGACACTGAAAGGTGCGCCTGCCTTCCAGTAAAAGCTGAGTAGAAAGACTGCCTGAAAACCCCCAGAGGAAATTAAGGTTTAACCCACCTGGTAAGTTAGCACACGACCAAGACTTATGTTGCAAGGCAGACTTCAACAGCCAAAGGAAGTTTCTCAAGGCGCAGTCACACAGGCTAAAACATTTTCCTTTGTTTGTTTTCAAGAAATAAGTATTTTAGAAGCAGTTTGATGGAGTTAATTACTATGGTTCTTTTAATTTCCTAATTGTGAAATAGAGCAGCCTACACACTCATGTCTGAGCTGTGGTTCAGTTGCACTTCCTAGCTCTGAGGTGTGAAGGCAAAGAAGGGCTTTCAAATTAGGCTGACATTTTATTTTTGAGAACCTCTGGGAGCCTAATTCAGCAGCCCAGCCTAGAATGACACATCAGAGACACTCTTTCTGCTTGGTGAGAAAGAGTCTCCCTGGGAAAGTTGCAACAGCTCCTGTCTCGTGGTACTTTAAAGCTACATTGGGAAGGATATTAGAATATGTGGAGGAGGGAAGAGGAAGATGCCTGCCTTGTTGGGAAAATTGGTATGATGGATAAACATTCTTTTCTATCTTCTCATCCTCAGTTTTTACTTCAAAACTGACTTCCTTGTGTGTGTGTGTGTGTGTGTGTGTGTGTGTGTGTGTGTGTGTGTACGCGCAAGTATTGGTATTTGGGAAAACAGCCTCTCCTGTCATAGGAAAGGTAATCTGAGAGCAGAGAGAAAGAATTTCAGGAGCTTAAAGGTAAATCTAAGACCAAGTTTGGGATAAGGAGAAAACAGGTCCAAGTCTTGGCAGAGGTGCTTGCCGGTCAAAATTTATGTTTGAATGTCCCGATACTGAAATCAGAGCTGTGGAGATCCTGATGTAATGAATCTCATGAACTAATCTTACTTTGAAAAGCATTTTAAATTGTATTACTCACTTCAGTAATGCAATATTGCACTTAAAGCTGTCTAAATGAGATTGTCCCTTGGTATCATTTTAGAAAAGAAAACCGCAAAAACGCATAGGACACATTTGCAAGCAGAGCAACTGTGATGGGAGAAGTTTTCCACCCTGCTATTTTTCCCTGTGTACAGGCAATGAAAGCCAGGTGATTGTGCTGGCTCTGTAGAGCCTCCCAGGTACGACCTGGCAAAGGGGAACCTTTCACATTCCTCTTACACAACCCAAAACCTTCATGACAAACCAGGCACGAGCCCAAACTTTCACTGTGCAACCTCACATCTGTAAGAGCCTCTGTCAGCCTGTCTTCTGTCATCTGTGGCTGTTTGAGAACCATAAAGCCAAAGAAATAAATTACAAGTAGAGTCAAACAACAGCTTTATCTATGTTTACGGGTCTCGGGGATCCGGGGAAGAGCGATGCCAAGGGGATTAGATTGTCACTGCACAGAATTTGTTCACTGCACATTGTCAGGACTTTCATGTAATGAAAATTTTCCTTCTATAAATAAAATATAAAAGTTATACAAAAAAAAAAGGGATTTTTGATACAAACAGGGAAGAGCAAGTTTTAGTTTCACAGCTGCGAGGCTCAGCTCAGAACCCAAATGCATAGCTTAAGCCGGGGTTAGTGGCCATAAATTAAAAAGAAAATTAATATATGGAAAATGTCACTCTTCTCAAACTCTTTAGAAATCTCTTAATTTGTTTCTATCAACATTATTAAGACATGGGTGAACTGTAAGGATTTCTAGGGCTGACAATCAGGCACGGTTTTGTCTCACGTGTCTGTATTGTGCCACTTGTATGGCCGGTGGAATGCCAGCACTAAAAGGCCCTGTCAGACAGCTTAAGATGCAAAAAAGGAGGGTTTTTCCTCTCTAATTGGCAAGCTTGGTGGCAATAATCCTTCAAGCCAGACAAGAGAGGGGTGGCACACACTGTAATCAAATAACAGGATTAGCACCAAGTCTGGGAATCACAGTTTCTGCATGACTTTCCGCCTTACTGAGGACTCTATACGCACGTCACACAGGAGAACACTTGTGCTGTTGAGAGCAAATTTTTGTTAAAATGTCTATGTCTTAAATGGGGTTATGGAGCTGCTGTTTATTTTTACACACTCTTCATTTCAAAGAACGAACGGGTGAGAAAAGCGATGCACGTGGGGCTGCAAGATGGGAGCGTGTCCGGTAGCGAGGCCCCTGCGGCCTGTGCACCGAGCCAGGACGGTAAGCGCTCTGTTAGCGACCTGCTGTCCACCGGGCAAAACCACAACCCCTTTGCTTCTCTCTTTCAGATACGTTCAGAGGGCAGCCTCGTGGATGGCCCCGGAGCAGGCCAGATGGAACAGGACAGAACCAACCATGTTGACGGCAATCGATTGAGTCCCTTTCTAATACCGCAATCCACTCACGTTTGCCAGGCGGAGCCTTTTTCAATGAAGCTGCAAAATGGAAGTCCCGTAACAGAGAGGCCCGAAGTCGAAGTCAATGGTGACCATGAGTGGCTATTCATCAAAAGCAACCACGGCGTGCCCCATGGCAAGGGAAACCCAAACAACCGAGTTAGTCCTGACCTCCTACAGGAAAAGAAAGTATATTCCAAATATATGCAAAATGGTGGCATAAAACGCACTTTCAGCGAGCCCTCTCTGTACGGACTTCATCAGAGCAAGAAAGTTAAACAAGACAAAGAAGTAAATGGAGACAAAGCTGAGCCAGAAGATAATTATGAAAAACCAAGTGTCTCCAATTGTTACAGTGAGAAGAAATCTGAGAGTTTCACAGGACAAGAAAATGAAGCAGCTTCAGATTTGAAAGAGACTTCAAGATACAACAGTGGTGGTTCAGAAAGCCCTCAAGACCTCCTGGTGCTTAATGAGCAGGAGCGGGAGAACATTCATTGCCACAACAGGGACATTGTCTTACTACTTAAGAACAAGGCGGTGCCAATGCCTAATGGTGCTACAGTTTCTGCCTCTTCCATGGAAAGCATGCCTGGTGAACTCCTGGAGAAAACCCTGTCTCAATATTATCCAGAACATGTCTCTATAGCACTGCAGAAGAACACATCTCATATCAATGCCATTACCAGTCAGGCTACTAATGAGTTGTCCTACGAGACAACACCTTCATCCCATACCTCAGGGCAGATCACTTCCCCACAGACCTCGAGCCCGGAGCTGCCTCAAGTGCCAGCTGTAGTGGTTACTGAGGTCTGCAGCGCAGAAGACTCCAGCAAACCAGCTGCATTGCCAGGTAGCTATTCATTTCAGAAACCAGAACTACAGCTACAGCAACCAATTCCAGGCTATGAGGCACACCAGGTATCTGTAGGAAACGGTGCTATCCATGGAAACACGGGGCAGGCTCCCAACCAAGACCTCTCTCTCAGTTCCAGCAGTAACCTGCAAGCTCAGAAGGCCGCTCTGGAAAGGTTTTCTGAGCAAGCAGAAAATAATGGTGCTTTGTTTAAACAGAACTCAATGTTTAATAATGATTCCTCCGCTCCTCCCGCTCCAACAATGAGCAGTGCACTATCTGTCGCAGTGCGAGAAGGACACCGCTCCTATGACGAGAGATGTGACAAAACTCTTCCCGAAGAGACTAAGGATGAAGGGCAACAGCAGGGACCAATACCTGCAAGTCCCAGCCTCAGCCGGCAACAGCTCCCCGCGCAGCAGAGGCTTCCACAGCAGCCTCGGGCGTCCCAACAAGGTGTCAATGAGAGCAACCCGCAAGCTGCCGTGGCCGCCACACTTCAGCAGCGCCCAAAAGAAGCGACGCCGACATCACAGCCCCCCATGCAAAACCTGCAGGTCTGTGGAAGCAACAGCGAGCTGCAGCAACACTATCAGCATTTCCCAGGGCAGCGAGAACCCAGTATGCCTCCTGAGAAAGAAAAGGACCAAATTAAAGAGCCCGTGCAGCAGACTGCACGCTACCCAAAAGCGGCTTGGATAGAGTTGGTCTCCACTCAGTTTCACCAGGGAGAGCCCCCTCAGAAGCCCAACGAAGCGCTACTGCGGTCGATTCTTCAAATCCAGGCCAAAGCGACTGAGCCAGCCTACCCAAAACAGTATGCTGGGAGTCCTGATGCATTAAAGAGGCCAGTGGGACAGCCCCAAAGCCAGAAGATAATGCAACAGGAACAAATTGCCCTGCTGTATAAGAGTGAGCCCCCACAGGTGCAGCCGCTTCCCACAGCTGACCAGCAGCTGCCGTTCCAGAAACACTCACCGCAGCCGCCGCTCGCCAAGATGGATCCCCTGCTCAAGCCCCACACGCAGCAACACTCCTCGCAGCAGCTCCACACGCAGCCACGGCCAGAGCCTCAAGTGGAGCAGCCGTTAGGGGCCCCCCTGAAACAGCAGCACTTGAACCCCCAGCCCGGGGAGAACGAGCAGTTCGTGCACTCGCACATCTTGCAGCAGATGCTCCAAAAGCAGGTGCAGCAGACGCAGCTGTCGCGCAGTCTGCAGCTAACCCCAACCCAGCAACAGGCACTGCAGCCGAAAGCTAAAGAGCTGCCCCAAGCCATTCCCTACTCCCAAAGCAACACCAAACAGCCGCTCGACACGACCTCCTTCAGTCAGCTTAAAGCAGATGAATGTTTCCAAACTGGGAATAAGTACGTGAAACCAAGCGCGTTCCCACCGCATAACCCTCAGCTGGGGCTAGAGCAGGTCCAGAGCACAAACAGCAAAGCTCCCCTCTACAGCCAGAAGGCCAACGTGAGTCTGCAGCAGCCCTGCGCAAACAACGTGCACTTGATTCCCGAAAAGAAGGAGACTGCCATGAAGACGGAACGCTTCGGAGCAAACAAAATGCAGGATTTGCAACACGCGCAGTATTTTTCCAATAACTTGACCCCAAAGCAAGATGTGAATCACTGTTTTCACGAACAAGACCAGCAGACACAGCAAGCTGCAGTTACACAGCTGCCGCTCCAGCAAGCGCAAGGCTACGGCAGCAGCCTGAGCCAGGACGGCCCCGGCCAACAAGGCCCGCGGGCTCCTCCACGGTACTTACCCCACAGCCCAGCTCTGCCTCCGCACTCACAAGAGCAGCGGGGCTGCCACTTCCAGCCGCAGCCCCCCAAGGATTTTCAGAAGCACGCTGCTCTGAGGTGGCACCTCCTGCAGAAACAGGAGCAGCAAGCCTACCAGCAACCCAAACCCGACAGTGGGGCCAGCGCCGCGCGCAAGCCTATCAAAACCGAGGCGGGCTCAAAGTCTAATGTCTGTATGCGCCCATCAACTGGACAGCTGGAAAACAAAGTGTGGAAGAAAACAATTAAACAAGAGAATCAGCACTTTGCCTGTGAGAACATGCAACAAAAGAGCATCATAGAGACAATGGAACAGCAGCTAAAACAGATACAGGTCAAATCACTGTTTGATCACAAGACTTTTACTATCAAATCACCCAAACATGTGAAGGTGGAAACAGCAGGCCCAATCACCATACTGTCAAGAAATACTAGTGCTGCAGAATTTGACACTCAAACCTCCATCTTAGATCAACAAGCAACCCCCACTGCTGAGAAAACCCCAACCAAAAGAACAGCTGGAACTGTTCTCAATAATTTTTTAGACTCACCTTCCAAGTTATTGGATACTCCTGTAAAAAATTTATTGGACACACCTGTCAAAACCCAGTATGATTTCCCATCTTGCAGCTGTGTTGGTAAGTTCTGAGAAATGTGCTAAAATAGTAGTTCACAGTAAGGAAATTGGCCTTCAAGCTGGGATTGTGGGGCATAGTTGGATGTTTTTGTTGAAGAGTTTTTATTTTTCAGAACAGTAACTAGTAAAGAGCTATAAAACTGCAGTTTTACACACTTATGCCAACTATGAACTATCCAACACTATGCATGGGCCCTTCTCCATATTTCATAAAGCAATTAGCTGCCTGCTTTTGGAGTCAGAATGTTCATGGATGGCATAACAATATCTAATTTATCACCTTATATCCATTCTCCTTGAACAGCAGACCGATAACAACACCATCCTGATAAAGAGTAGGTCACAACTTCATAATCGCTTAGCCAAGGTCAGATAGAACATATATAAAATATGTTTGGGTCCAAAGTTAGAGATCCTTTGCTCCAGTTTTTATTTAAGCAGTGCAGTTGCTCAAGTTTGCCTCTGCCAGGCCCAGGCAAAGAGGGTGCCAGACTCCTGACTTGCTGCAAAAGTTGTTCCTTCCTTTCGCTTGCTCGTCATGTGCAAAGCAAAGCAAAGCAAAGCAAAAACAGCTACTCTGAGGAGCTCCAGAAGCAGCACCAACAGAGCAGCGCAGGACCCTGGCCCCGCAGGCCGGGAGAGCAGAGCGGGCACTGACTTCGTGCTGGGCCAGCCAGCTCCAGCACGCACGCCCAGACGCTGCTGCTAGAGTTTTGCACTGCTGTGTCAGCCTGAGGCAAAAGATACCAACAGCATCTTCTGAGTTCCTAGTTTCATTGCTGCTAGCTCTCGAAAGCTCGGGACTTTGCACCAATTAAGAAGGAAAGTTGAAACTGCAAAACACACCTTTTTGCCTTCTGAGCATTTGGGTTGTGATTTAGGTCTACACCTAGGTCACTGAGGATCTAGGGGAGCCAAAAGAGGAGGTAAGACATTTCCCAAGCTCCCGGGAATATAAGGAAACTAGAAGCCAGCTCCTTGCTATTCCTGGTTGATTTATAGACAGCAATCTACAAGGTAGCTTTTAAACTCAGCAGTTACTTGGGCTGTTTTTAAAGACCATTTCTCCAAAGAAGCTGGAGAATGTTTTTTCTAGCAACAATTGCATTTTTCTTCTGTCTTTTCATCTAGCATAGTAACTGGGAGCTAAACCAACTATATTCTCCTCTTATAATTTTAATTCTTCAATATCCATTTTAGCAGCCCCTCTAGGAAATAATGAAGCATGAAATCTAGTATCTCTCCTCTTTGAAGGATTGAGTGCCATGGAGCAACTGAGAGGGCTTTCCGCTCTTTGCTTCTGATATGTCCTTTTTAGGAAGATTTAAATTAAACCATTTCCCCACTGACAAGTTCTGGGGTTTTCATCCCACCTCCAGAGGCCACTAAGAGTCACATCACCTCATCCCGCCCTTTGGAATTAACTCGGCCCAAAGCCCAAGGTCAGCTCGCGTGGCTGCATCTCCCCTGCCTCGTGGCAGCAAGGGGTGCTGGAGCGCCCGCTGCGCCCGCCCCGGGGCCGGCCTGCACGCAGAGGCGAACCGCTGCCCTGGCGCGCGGGGCGCTCACCCCGGCCGGGCAGGGGGTCTTTCTGCAAACTCCCTTCTGGTCTCTCTGCGAGCAGCAGAAATGCTGGCCCTAATCTCACTAGCCGCCTTCACAAGCTGTGGGTCCCTACGCTCTAACATGTCTGCTGAAAGACAAGTGCCATAAAGCTCACAAAGGTCAATATTTACCATTGTTATCCCATTTATCCTCTTCTCCAGATATTGGGAGAAGAGGAAGTGGGAGAAGGAGAAACAATTGTTCAGTGATAACTGGAAAAAAACTTTTTGATTTCAGCATGCAGCCTCAGTGTGAAACAACTTGTGCTAGCAAAAGGCACCCGGGCGGCATCACCCTATTTGCAGAATAGCCACGTGCTTTGCATGTTTTGTACAAATTGCACAGGCAGACTTGGAACAGAAGTGTTTGAAAACTCTGCACCCCCAGTCTGATGCAGCACTATTCCAATTAGCTGGATGTAAGCTTTGCAATGTGACTTTTTGCAGTAATGAATTAAGCTTCAAAATAATAACCTTTATTTTGTTTTAAACAGAGCAAATTATTGAAAAAGATGAAGGTCCTTTCTATACCCATCTAGGAGCCGGTCCTAATGTGGCAGCTATTAGAGAAATCATGGAAGAAAGGTAATTAGTGCAAAGGCACAGGGCAGATTAACGTTTATCCTTTTGTAGATGTCAGAATTTTTCCAGCTTTTGCACATAAAGAAATAAACAACTGCAAATCAAGTAATTACTTGTAGGCTTAGCTCCTGCAGTGTTGCCAACACAAGGCGCTGCGCTATTCACCAGAGTCACACTACTTGACAGGGCTAATAGCCTGCTGGCTGGCACAGGCTGCGCCCTGCGGCAGGTGCCAGCGAGGCCGAGCACCAAGGAGCATTCGCCAGCCTGCCAAGCCGGGCTGCTGCCAGTGGCTGGAAGCAGGCATGGGCCTGGGGTTCCCTCTGCACCGGGGAATGCCGCGGCGGGAGGAACGTGGAGAGCAGAACAGCAGCCTCCAATACCTCCTTCTCCCCGCTGCCCCGTATGAACCACACAGTACATACCTGAGGAGAGGAATCTAACTTGGCCACTTCCAGAGGACTACACAGTTTTGGATTAGGATTTCAATCCAAAAAGTGCTAAGTAGCCTTCTGACAAAACATCCCCTTCCACAGAGTACTGCATATAAATTATACTCTTATCTTGAGTGAGGAGATTGCCATATTCTGTTTTCTCCTGTGATATATCTATTACATCAAATCCAAGCAAACGAGTAATTTTGGAACGGCCCAGAATGGATGCCTCATCTGTGCTATTTTGGAAAACGTCTAAGTGCAAAACCCACCGTCATTTCAAAGCTACTCACATTAAGAGCTCCACCACAGCAGTGCCTCCGGCACTGGAAATCCTGCACTACTTGCAGCTGCTGGCATGCATAGGCAGACACGAGCGATGAGATTTTTAGAGGTATCAGGGAATTCAGTTTCCCTCTGAACAAACAAGCAAACAAAAATCTCCCCAGTAAGTCACAGACAAATGAGAACATGATTTGTGAATATCTTAAAAATCTGGACTTCCAGAATCAGGCAGGAGCTCAAGCTGGCCCTACCTGAGCTCAGTAGCACTGCTCCTCAGCAGGGTCTGCTGGCCTGCACTCACCACCACGCACCATGGAGGGCCTTTTAAACGCTGCAGATTAACTCCAGGTGGTTCGATCCAAAGGCTCTTTCTCTGCTTTCCTGGCGCTTCTGCCCCTGTGACGCCTATGCAGGGTTTGCCCCAATAATGATCCTTGTTTTTGGCTTTGTGAGAGGCCTGGATGCATGCAGGCTTCCTAAAGCTGCTCCTTTTCCTGCTGGGGAAGCCAACACTGACCCACCTGAGCAGCTGGCTGCAACTTCCTATTTCCAGAGCTTGAATTGCCCCATCTATTCTTTCATATTTATAAATAAAATAGGAAAGTCATTCAAATCACATTGTCAATTATTAGAGATGAAACTGTTCACATTTCTTGACTTTAGAGTGATTTTTCATCCTTAAGATTGACCCCACTGTTTGGTGTTTTTTTTTGTTTTTTTTTGGCAATCACTTTCCTTTTATGTTGGCAGGAGGAAATCCCAGGAGACTAAAAGTAACATGCACATACTCAGCCAGACTCAGCAGAGTGTAATAGAAGGCAATTGAACACCAGCTAGTTTACAACTGCTCATATTATAGGAGCTGTGTGATGCCATGATTGGGGAACCCTCAAGCTGTTTCTTAAGGGTGGAGTTGATGACAATAGTTAGGAACAACATAAGCATTCTTAGATCACCTTCCCATGAATATTGGTGTTCAGCAAGTATCACCCCCGCTGAACAAAGTGGAATTTGAATTCCTACTTACAGTTGATAGTTTAGCTCTCCTGGAACAGATTTCTTGCAGTCTGTGGTGCAGGCCTACATTTTACCTCTTCCTTCTCCCAGGCCCTGCTTTGCACGGGGTGAGTTTTGCTGGGATTGCCAGGCCAGTCAGCTTTGCTGTGGAAGCAAGCATGACAAACATCAGGCACAAATTCCTTTGTGACAGCTGAAAAGATGTGAGACAAAGTCCACTTAATTTTGTGTGCGATGTACAACATATTTCTATAGCAGCACACAAACAGTTGTGCTGCAATCCAGATTAGCAAATTGATAGAAAACATAAAGATTTAGAAGTGCTCTAATGTGGTTAATTAAAGAAACAAAAGGTATACAAGCATGCTAGACTAAGTAGGAAAAAGTGACTTAACAGTGCCCTGCAGAGCATGTATAGTACAACTCTATTTTGTTTGTATAATTTCCTGTGACACTGAAATTTCACAATGAGATCACATCTAAGAATAAGCATTTTTCATTTCCTTTAAAGGACAGAACTTTAAATGCAAATATTAGCCTTTGAGCATGTCACTAAGTTTTTTGTGCAGAAAAGGGGGGATAAGAGGTGAGAAGTACTCAAAGCATCATTAGATTTCTGTGTTACATGAGCAAATACTGCTGAATACTGGATTGATAACGGGCAGAGAGGCAGGAGACTGCTTTAGGCTGCACTCTTGGTTATGTTAAGCAACATAACACAGCCGAGAGCAGCAGAATTTGAGAAGGCTGCTGCAGTAGAACTTGCAGTAGAGAACGCTGCTGCAGCGGGGCCGCTCCACCACTGCAGTTTGTCACACGCAGCCCCGTGCAATGGGGCGCCCCGGCTGCAACAGGAGAACACGCTTGGAAATGGCCCAACAGCTCCGACACTCCTCTCACCGAGTCAAGTTCTGCTTCCCGTAGTGTTTGTCACCTAATTCCAAGAGGGGTGATCCCGCTTGTTCCAGGCAATGGCACGGCCTGCATTTGGGGCTACCATCTGCCTTGATCGAAGAAGCACCTCGATGCTTTGGCAAGGACTAGGCTTGCCTGCCCTCGTCTCAACAGGCACAAGTCATTTGAAGGCATCTTGCGATCCTAATTCAGCAGAGAAGTCAGGCAGAAGTGCAGAAATCAACATTATTGAATGGATGATGAAGGAAATAAATACGATGCAAATTAATCATGACTTAACTGATATCAAGCACAGAGGCGCAACCACAAAAACTTAATAGAGTGACTACCATACACTAGCCTTTCTATGACAGCTTTGTTATTTATGTTGCAGAGCAATAGCTTTAAATTTAACCCAGACATCATATATCTATATCTATCTATCTATATATATGCAAATATATATGTATATAAAATCTCCCCAGAAATAGAGAGACTTCAGGTCCATTTTTCAAAATGCCAGTTGAAACAAATTCTCTAAAGAAACTGTTAAAGGATTTCTGAATATTAACATAAGGATGAATTTTACTTATCTATGACATATTAAAGACATTTGCCTATTTCAACACATCAATGCCTAACCATAAAAAAAATCAGCAGGATAAACTGTACTACATATTCCTCACTGTAATTAATAACATGTGTAATTTTAAAATAAGACTCGCAAATGTGCTCCATCTTTTACATGTTCATGCAGAAGCAACGGAATCTGCTTAATGTACATATTTTTGTCTGTTTAAGATTCGGACAGAAGGGTAAAGCTATAAGGATCGAGAGGGTTGTGTACACTGGGAAAGAAGGCAAGAGCTCGCAAGGCTGTCCTATCGCCAAATGGGTAAGTGGTGACCCCAGGCAGCCAGGGCAGCGCAGCCCCGCGGGCGCGCGCGAGCCGGCGGCAGTGACCTGCCCACACTTGAGCTGACGCTGAGAAACGCAGAGGAGCTCCACAGAGAGCCCCTGCCTGCCCCTGCTGCCCGTAGTCCATTTACTCCAGTTGTCTGGAGAGCAGCAGGGATAATGTTTGTCCTAAAGGTATCAAAACCAGCGAAAGAAGGTGGTTTTGCTTAGATTTAAGATTCATAACCTCAGCCACCCTCCTTCCTCATTAATTTTAGCTCAGAAAGCAGCCCTGTGAATGCACCCCAGAGGTTTTTAAAACACACTCCTGGTTCAAGGCAGGCGTCAGTACACCCTCTTAGCAAACACTTGCTTTGGCAATACAGCACGGATTACTTTGAGTGGGTTGGGGAAACACAGGATGAGGAAAAACCTGATACATAATTACAGTGTTTGTGCCAGACTGCACTTTCTTTCAGAAAAAAACCCACATTGCTCAGGCATGGGGAGGCAAGGACACCTTTTTTACAAGAGCAGTTCTGCTGCCTTGCTGTCACTTCTATAACGCTGGTAGGGGCAACAGCGGGCAAGGTCACCCAACTGGAGGATCATCACAAATTTAGCTGCTTAACTTCAAGAGGGAAACGGGGAGAGCTCCCCAGTTAGGTTATTTAGTCCCTTCCCTGCTCCCTTCTTGGTGCCTGCTTGGCTACAGATGTCAGCTCTGGAGGCAGAGCATGTGCTGCTGCTCTCCTTTGTCCCAGCCAAAGCAGCAGCTCTACCAGGATTCAGATGCAGGAGAATATTTTTGCTGAATCCAAGCACAGGGGATACTTCCAGCGAACTTGTTTCCACAACCATGGTTTTCCAAGGCACCGGGCAGGATTTGCCTCTCGGAGCCTCTCCCAGCCTCAGCAAACAAAAGGGTGGCCCTGGGCCATGTTACTACACAAAAACAATAATGGGGGCTGCTGTGTACAAAGAGAAAGGCAGAAGTAGAAGTAACTACCCCTCCCACTGCCCAATAGCTGAGGCTTCCCCCTCTCCTGCTGCTCCCGTTAAGCCACGGGGTGTTTGTGTTGGGCCTTGGGGGGTTGTGTTGCTGTGCATGCAGGTAGTCCGCAGAAGCAGTCAGGAGGAAAAGCTGCTGTGCCTGGTGCGCGAGCGAGCGGGCCACACGTGCGAGACGGCCGTCATCGTGATTCTCATCCTGGTCTGGGAGGGCATCCCCACGAGCCTGGCCGACAAGCTGTACTCCGAACTCACCGACACGCTCAGGAAGTACGGCACGCTCACCAACCGCCGCTGCGCCCTCAACGAGGAGTAAGTGACCCCGAGGGGCGCGCGGCGCCGGATGCCGCACGGCGCTGCCGCTCGTGTCCCTCCTTGCTCTCCTACCGCCAAACACGTCCCTCTCGCGCTGTCCATCTCGGACAGTTTGAAAACCCACATACCTTTTGAGAAAAGCAAAGTAAATGTCTCTGGAAACATGGGAAAACATCTTCTTAGGGCATGGCTCCCCAGAGCACCGGCAGATCGGGACCCCTCTTCGATCACTGCGGGCGCCCTCGCCTGCTGCTCATGGCTCTCCTCTCTTACCCTCTAGACGGACTTGCGCGTGTCAAGGGCTGGACCCTGAAACTTGTGGTGCTTCATTTTCCTTTGGGTGCTCCTGGAGCATGTACTACAATGGCTGTAAGTTCGCCAGAAGCAAGATTCCAAGAAAGTTTAAGCTGATGGGGGATGACCCTAAAGAGGTGGGTGCCTGTTTTTAACTGAAACATGCCTCCTTTGCAATGAAATGTTTTCTGTCACTCCGCAAATAGAGATGCACTATAAGAAACCAGGGGCCACTAGCCGTGCATACGCGCAGGCTGGTTAAATAACCACCAGTCAGCACTGAGTGATTCCAGTCACTAGGGCAGCCAATTTGACTGTGCAAATTTTGGCAGCTGCTGAGAGCTCTGAAAGAGACGTGCAAATCAGTGTGCAGGTTTTTGCAATCAGAGGGAAGAGCACAGCCTGAACAGTGATGGCTCTATGAGCCTTCAATAGGGCATTCCCCCATAATAGAGTGGAAGGGAAACCAACTGAATGGCACATGAGATTGCAACTGGCAAGCTGAGGAGAGGCCTCATGGAGACAAATATGATGAAACTCTGAGATTACAATTACAAGAGAGACAATCATTCTATACTCCTGCCCAACAGAGAGTTTCCAGACTGGACTCTGCAACACAGCAAGTTGGCAACTGTTTCAAATAAGTCAGATTTTAGCTTGGGCAAAAGATGTCTTGGAAGTCGTGGTTGCAGTGAGTCCTAGCCATCTCCAGCTATTCGTGTACCTGGGGAGGTCGAATGGCCTGGTCTGTTCTCAGCAAACCGTGGCACCAGCCTGCTGCTCGCACACTGCTGCATAGCTCACAGCTTGCGCTGTGTTCTGGCATCTTGAATAAACCCAAGCATTTCAGGGAGCTCAGCATGTTTGCATCATATGGACTGTGCTCACAATAGCATCATTAACACATTTTTCCCCCTTCTCTGTTGGCCCTGTCTCTCCCCTGCAATTACAAAATTGCTCTCCTTCAATGATATGGTGACACAAAGCCCTCTATCTAATATCCTGCAGTTCTCAGCCCCCCAAATTTTCTAGGCTGGAAATCTGGTCCCAGCTTGCTAGGGCACCATCTGAGCCTATGTGGAAGGGATTTACTTCTCTTCTGGAAGCCAGAACTGGGCAAGGAAACTGTTTTTAACCCCCAGTCTTGTCCCTACACAAAGTCAGGGGCAGCAAACACACTCATCCAGCTCAGGGGCTGGTCAACACACAACACAGCAACACAAATAGGACCCTCACCAACAAAATCTACAAGTAACACAAACTGTAACCTACTGGCTGCACAAAAGCAGCAGCTTTGGGCAGCAGCCATGAGGTCACAAGATATTATTGATCATTTTATAATGTCATTTTGGATTCCAATAAAGTCGAAGTTTTACCAGGAGATACAGAATCACAATGTACCAAACATGTGCCCCCCAAGCCCATAGCTTTTCAACAGCTTTTCACATCTCCACTGAAATACACAGACTCCTAAAATCAAGTACAATATTCCCTTATATTTCCATTTTTCATGCACTTTAAACGAGGCCCTTATTTTTAATGATTTAAGTGAGGTTTTGAATAGGGGGTTCTCATTGAAATGATGGGGAACAGCTTTGGAGCAGATTATTGGAGTACTCTCTTTTAAAGATCTTTTCATTTTGAAAGTTTACCTCTCCCTAAAGGAAAAACGGTCATTCTTGCCTCTGCATCACTGACTGCGAGACATGTCCACAGTTCTTGATTGCTTAAGAACTGGGAAATCTGAAAAGTCTGAAGTATCCCAGTAATTGTAGGTTGCTGCATGAAAAGATAACTTAAATGTGTTCAAGTGTTATTATCTCAGTATGGAAAACCCTTAAATTAGTCAGATTAACCTGATGGAGCATTCTCATATTGTTTCTCTTGAGTTTTCTAAAGAGAAGTATTATTTTCTCAAAACTCCAGTAGGGAAAATAATGAGGGTCATCATGCCTGGTTCTAAAATATCTCCATGTCAGAGAACGTGATTCTTTTTAATATAAGTCAGACGGAGATCGTACCATATTCTCATGAGAATCACAGTTACAATCAGCATTAATTAAAAGAAGATTGACAGTAGTTGTTGTCTAAACAGGAACGACAATAATCCAGACCTTTACACAACTACCTGACTTGCTCGATCCCAGACATACAGTATGGGCATGTCATTAAACTCTATTTTATCTGCTTACAGGAAGAAAAACTAGAATCCAATTTGCAGAATCTATCAACCCTGATGGCTCCCACCTACAAGAAGCTTGCACCTGATGCATATAACAACCAGGTATGCTGAGGAAAAAAGGCACTAGAGCAGTCATGCACATAACTGGATTTTTACTATGCATTGTTAATACTTCATCTTTAGGTGAAATCAGTATGTACATTTTGCACCACTGTTACTTTGACATTGGCCAAAGCCAAATGGAACAAATTAAAATGCTATGTTTCATTTTAAATGCATTCAAAAGCAAAAGTAGCAGAGTAGAATCCACTAAAGAAAACCAATCTGTATACCTAAAAGCAAAATTGAACTTCACACTGGAGCAGAACACATCAGCTTTGTAATACAACGTGCCTGGACTTAGCATGGTTCATGAACCAAACGAGCAACACAGCCACAACGATGGCGTGAGATTGCTAACAGTGTCAGAAGGCAGCGTATGATATTCAAGCACTCGAGTCTTCAAACCACAGTTTCAGTTCTGCTCATGCCACAAATTAATTTAGCTTTCTCCAAAGTAACCATTATAGAAGTGCTTTTAAAGCGAAGCTTCATATTTAAATGCACACACGCACACAGGTGCCTGCACCAGCCCTCTTGCACTAGGGCATCTTGCACAGAGGCCTCTCTTCTGCCAGACAGTGTTCACAGATGCTGGAGGTGAAAGACAGCCACAAGCGGGCGACCTCATGCAGCTTGGAATGCATCGACTCTTTGCCCAAATGTCTTTCAGATATTTGCATACAAATTTGATAGCATGCCACTTGCAAATGCTTAGCTCATCTTTTCACTTGATTTTACTGAGACTCACAACCTTTGCAAACATTCACAGAGCTTAGACTCCAAACTCTATTGACATCCCAGCAAACTATGACATCTTGTTGCTTTCCTACTGACAACACCATGTTTAAACAATCCTTAAAACAAAACCGCTCACCACTGTAGCAATTATCTCAACAAGCCAGATTTTGGACTGCAACAGACACAGTAAACTGTAACACAAGACTGCCCATTTGGGGTTTATTCGTGGCAAAATCCCCTCTTCTACTGCATGACCAGTGGCAGCTAGGCAGAGTAAGCAAGTTCCGTTGAGACTCACCTGATTCCACTTACTTGATCTGATAATGCTTGGAGGCTCATTATGGAGGAAGTTGTGACTCTGTGCCCACTAGCTGTGGTTCTCTCCAAATATCTGAGAGTTGTTCTGCAAGAGAAGAAAGAAGAGGAAGGAGAAGAATGTGGGGGTGGGTGGTGAACAATAAAATATTGCTGTGGTTGAGCTGCTTTCCTTTTCCCACAAAATTCTCTAAGGAACTTTTCTCCATATGAACTGTGGTCTTGCATAATGCAGGTCGACAGTACAGACTTTTACTAGTTTCAGGTTTTACCTCATGTAATAAGTCATTCAGATAGCTTGCCTATTTCAGGAATTTCATGCAAACTTTATTTTGGTGGGGAAATCCTGATCAAGCTGCTGTCAATGGCTTTAAAGAGAGATGATCAAGGCCAACTCCTCTGGTGGCAGTAAAAAGTTATAAAAAGAAGCAGCCCTAAAACCAATAACCCTTTGAATCCTGAAAAGAAAGGCAAATTCACAGATTTGCTCTAATCCAAATCTGGCTTGTTGCTGGATCATAAACCAGAATTAGAAAGTTTCTAGGGTTTTGGGGGGGTTTTTTGTATTTTTTTCTCCATTCAGACCTGAATGAACATCTCATAGAAAATTTGTCCCAATATATTTTAATCACTCTTTAAATCTAAAACAAATTATAATGTTTCAAACCATTTTTTAATTCCAAAGAAGTTTATATGTTTCTAGTTTTGTTTCACTTTTATGTTTCAATACGAGTTATAATAAATACAGTGATAAGTATATGTTCCAATTTAAAAAAATAAAGAACAGAGAGCAAACTAGGCATCTTATTAGTGAACTTGTTTCAAAACTTGGCAAATCCTCTAATTTAACATTAACTTTCTAAAGTTCCCTTTTTAAAAAAACCGTAGCCCCTTTTATTTGCTTGTTTTACACTCTCTACTAAAGTTCAAGAATTTCAGCAAAGCATATTACAAGTTTGGTTTAATTGTAATTTTGTAACCAACCACAGTTTGTGTGAGGCTTGGTATACTTCTGTGTAAGGTTTATTGTTTCATTATAAACTTTTTGCAAAACTCCTTAAAGCTCCTTAGTAAAAACACACATAGAAAACAGTCTAGGCTGAATTCTCTCTCCTTTTTGCTCATGGGCTGGTGTTGTACCCAAGCTAATGAAATACATTCCTAGTGTGCCAAAATATTACAAATCAAAAAGCAATTTTTTTTTTTATGAAGTCATTCTGAAGTC
>JAUBOD010000033.1:168420-178486 GCA_032353885.1 Nothura maculosa | reverse complement strand
GAGCTGTGAACGTTGCACAGGGAGGGCATTTGGTGCTAGTTCTGTTGGTAGAGGAGCTCACGAGGGGGGCAGCAGTGATGACTGTGCCCCGTTTGCAGATCGAGTACGAACACCGAGCACCCGAGTGTCGCCTGGGGCTCAAGGAAGGCCGCCCGTTCTCCGGGGTCACCGCCTGCCTGGACTTCTGCGCTCACGCTCACAGGGACTTGCACAACATGCAGAACGGGAGCACACTGGTAAGTCAGCGACGTACACAGCCTCCTTGTTTGGCCTGTGCTTTCCTGCATTTTATTCATTATCTTCAGCCCGTTTAAATTTATAATTACATAATGTGGATGGCTAAAAAAAGAAACATTAAGCAGTAACTAAACTCACTTATTACCCCCTGCACAAGTGTTCATTCAAATGAGGGAGTCTTACGATAGATTAAAGAAAGGTTTAATATAGAACTGGGAAAAGAAAGAAACCGTGGAGACAATGGGAGGAAGGTTCCTACAGGGCCCAATTGCCCATTTCAACATTCCCAGAACAAAATGTTTTGCAGTTGTCCTCTTGAAATATTTTTTCTAACTACTTGGAATTATATCTCCTAATAAAGAGAGAAAATGGAAACAAACGGCTTCTCTATATAATTTTCTTCTGAAGAGAATTTTGGAAGTTGGCATTTCATTCCTGGTTGAGATGACCAGGTCTGCAAACCTTGCCAACAATTTTTTTCCCCCCACTTCACTTTCTTCCATTCTGAACTTGGGCATTTTACAGCCCAGTTTCTGCAGAAAATATCAAAACAACTGGTTTTCAATGGGCACTAGATCAGTTTTGTTCCCTGCATACTTTCTCTGTGACAATACGGTTGAGTTAAACATGAGAAAGAATAATCTTCAAGTTTGAACAATCACTGTGATTTGCCACAACCGCCTTGCTTCCTATACACAGTGCAGTTCTTTTAATGACCAAGGAAATCGGACACTTTAAGATCAGCTAAGTTTGTCCTGCTTCCAGAGCTTGACTTTAATGACAAGCCATCACCACCACCAAAACAGGTATTTTGGCTGAGTTTCCTTCACAAGATTGATGCAATAACTTTGCTATAAAATATGTCTGTATTAGCCTTGTTTTTATACTGAGATACTCCCAGTATCTCTTTTAGCTGGAGCTAACACAATAAGCCTGCTGCACGATGCAACAATAACTTCCTCAAACCTTTACACAATGTTCAAGGATTGGCACTAAAGTGATTAGCTCCTTCGCAGGTCCTGGAACCTCCCACCATAGGGAAGGAGGTGGGAAATACAATGCCAGTATTTTATATTTCCCACCATTTCCAATAAGGAGCTAGCTAATGTGTTATAGCCAAATATATACATATATAATATATATAGGTTGCAAACAAATTCTCCGTTTCTGTTGTCTAGCAGTTCGTTTCACTGTAGGCAATCTGTAAGCATACTGCAATTTCAGCATAAACACAAACAGAAAATATTTATGTTTCTTACGTGAACGCTGTCAGACAGAGCAGGCTTGTCGTGCTACGCATTGAGCTGTGCAGAAACTCAGTGTTTCCCAATAGCTCAACCCCGACGGGGCGAGCGGGAGGCAAAGGGCCCGGCCAGCACTCGGGGTCTCTGCGTGCCAGGGCGGCTTTGAGAGCTGCGCTAATGGGCCCTCTTGACAGGTTTGCACACTAACTCGAGAAGACAATCGCGAAATTGGCCAAACACCCGAAGATGAGCAGCTGCACGTGCTCCCCTTGTACAAAGTCTCTGACGTAGATGAGTTCGGAAGTGCTGAAGGCCAGGAGGAGAAGAAGAGGAATGGCAGCATCCAGGTCCTTACCTCCTTTCGCCGCAAAGTCAGGATGTTGGCAGAGCCTGTTAAGACCTGTCGGCAAAGGAAGCTAGAAGCAAAGAAGGCAGCGGCAGAAAAGCTTTCCTCCTTGGAGAACGGGGCGAGCAAGGCGGAGAGAGAGAAGGCTGCTGCGGCGCGCAACAAGCAAGGCAATTCAGAGGCAGCAGGTCATGCAAAGCAGCTTGCAGGTAAGCACATGAATCTGATCAAGATCTCTGTCAGCAGCGGTAGGCTTCCTAGAAACTGGGGTCGTTTAAGACATAAGTCTTAAAAAAACATTATTCTCAACCCAAGCAGGTTTTCAATGAAAAAACAAGGAGGATTGAAAGCAAATGAGGATATTGCACATTTAGGAATAGCAGAGTGCCAAACTGCGGCCCACTCTGTAGAAACAAAAAGGTGACAGTGTAGTGAGAAGTGCTTCTCTGTTGAACATTAACAGCTGAGGAAGGCAGCTACTTTTGCAAATCCTGCTTGCTACTCAGTGATTGCTAAGTATCCTTCACTGACTAACAGTGCCAAAAGCTAAGAAGAAAACTGTGATGCTGCTTCCAAAAGAATGATCTACTCATCACTCACTGGTTACTGCTGTCAGAGAGCCTCAATAGTTGAGGTGATTCAAACCTAAGCTCTTTATTGTTTATATTTTATTTGTATTTTCTGTTTCAAGACTAAAAGCAAAGTAGGTTTTTCCTCTGTGGAGTCAAAGCTTACAAATCCACTTAATCCCTGACAGCTTTCATCAACAGATCTTAGAGTCCTGGGCACAGGAGCTCCTCATGACTTTTATTGTTAGAGAAAACTTGTCAGAAACGAATATTGTGATTCATCCAAGGCCACCTAGAAGGTCACTGAAATATCCCCAAATAGAAGTCAGCCTTTCTGTGATCCAGTCTAGGATTCTAAGCAATAAACTATGCCCTTTCACTCTAATGAATGACATTTTCTTCTCTTTTCTGTGTTTTCAGTTATTCTCAGTTGTTACTGACCAGCAACTTCATCAGTGAAACTCAATGTTGTTTTTTACATACAGCTAGGGACACCTTTTTGAGACAGATCTATTAATAAGGATGTTCAAGAGTTATTTATTTCTACTTGGTGAAAAAGAGTTACCTTATATGTGGCTATTTGGGTGCACTTTGATGTTCCATTTCATGAGCTACTTAAATGCCAAGCCAAGTCTTTGGGCTATGTGCATGTGACGGCGCAGACGGCACTGCCCTCTTCTCCTCGGGTGCTAGCACCTGATCTCCCTGGCCACATGCCATGCGGGAAGAGCAGCTTTAGGAGGCACGCAGCTTCTAAAGGCGGGGATCTGAGTTACTAGAAAGGGAGCCACTGTTACCATATCATATGACATAATGTTTCTTAGAAATTTCTAGAGGCTTATCATAAAGACTCTCTCTAAAAGAAAGCATGCATGTTCAAAAAAAAACAAAAAAAGGAAAGAAAAAGAGAAAATAAAGGCTTGATTCTTTCTTTTTACATCTACAGATCTTTTACGTCTTTCAGGACCGGCCACACAGCAGCAGCAGCAGCAGCCACCGCGCACTCTCCCAAACAACCCTCAGTCAAATCCTGCTAACTCTTACTCGGGTTCAGGTTCTGCAAATCTTTATGCAAGGTTGCCTAATCCAGCCAGTGCTTACCCAAGCTCTTCATATGCTTCAGATCCTTACAGAGGGTCCAGTCCCATGAACCTCTATACAACCTCATCACAGCCTGCAGGGTCTTATTTGAATTCTTCCGGTCCTGTAAACCCTTATTCAGGATCACTAAATCAAAATAATCAATATTCACCCTACCAATGCAATGGAAACGTACCTATGGACAACTGCCCCTCTTACTTGGGCTCCTACTCTTCCCAGCATCAGCACATGGACTTGTACAGGTGTCAGAGCCAAGACACCGTGTCTAAATTAAGCCTACCACCCATTCAAACATTATACCAGCATAGGTTTGGGAATAACCAGAGTTTTGGTCCCAAGTACTTGAATTATGGAAACCAAAATATGCAGGTAGACTCCTTCAGTAATTGCACCATTAGACCAAACGTACACCACATAGGGTCTTTTTCCTCCTACTCCAACCATGAGGCTGATGGCCACTTTATGGAGGTTGCCTCCAGGTTAAAACCTAATCTGAGTAATCCAAGCGTGGACTATGCCTCCATGAGTAAAACCAGTGATCACCACCACACACAACCCCCTCCACATTTAGCACATGACTACCATTCTGCTCCAGGTGTATTTAGTGGTGCTCCTAATTCGCTGCATCTCCAACACAAGGAAAGCGAAATGATTTCACACACAGCTAATGGTCTGTCTAACATGCTTCCAGGTCAGAATCATGATAGGACTACTCCCCAGGGTGGGTTAGATAAAACCGATGTGCTGCATCCTGAAAAAGCAGAGGATCCCGATGAAGTCTGGTCAGATAGCGAGCAGAGCTTTCTGGATCCAGAAATTGGAGGAGTGGCAGTTGCTCCATCTCATGGGTCAATTCTCATAGAGTGTGCAAAGCGTGAGCTCCATGCAACGACCCCCCTAAAAAACCCCAACAGGAACCATCCCACCAGAATATCCCTTGTCTTTTACCAGCACAAGAGCATGAATGAGCCAAAACACGGTCTGGCTCTGTGGGAGGCGAAGATGGCTGAGAAGGCAAGAGAGAAAGAGGAGGAGTGCGAGAAGTACGGTCCAGACTATGTGCCTCAGAAAACTCACGGCAAAAAAGCCAAGCGAGAGCCTGCCGAACCTCACGAACCCTCAGAGCCAACGTACGTGCGCTTCATCAAGTCTCTCGCGCAGCGGACACTGTCGGTCACCACGGACTCCACAGTAACTACATCTCCATATGCCTTCACACGGGTTACAGGGCCTTACAACAGATATATCTAACATCACCCCTTCGCTGGTTACCTCATCGGGAAAAAACAGCATGGCAGTAGGGCAGTTCTTGTTTTGGGCTGGGGGAAGACAAAGGTAGGGAAGAAAACAGTATTTTCATTAAACTCATCAGTGGGAAAAGCCTCAGCACACCAGCAAAAAGAGGTAACCTTACTAGCGCACTTGTTTTCCACTGATTTCTAAGTGGTCACAGATGGCATGTAGGAAACAAGACCAAAGCATCCTATGCAAAAGCAAAAACAAAACAAAAAAGTGTTTCACAATTTACATTTGAAAACACTGGCTCCAGTACTGAAAGAGATAATCTGCAAATGGATTTTTTTTTCTTACAGTTTTGCACATCTGTGGCCACTTTTAATGTCATCAAGTTTTCATAGTCATGGAACAGGAGCAAAAAAATAAAAAAACCCTAAAAATAATACTGTAGTATTACAACCGCAGGAATCTTAAAATAACATCTGGTGCTGAATCTATGATGTACTGAAATACTGGAATTATGGCTTTTTAACATGCAGTTTTTACTGTAATCTTAATAGTCTTGATTTTATTTAACAAAGTAGATACGTAAAAAAAATAATGAATAGACAGCAAAACACTGAATTTGTTTGGATATTCTAAAACATGGTGCTATCTAAGAGAATGGTGTCTTTATTTTAACAGTTGAACAGTTAATGCCTTTATAACAGTTAAAATGTCAATGATGTAACTCAAATGTTCTTCAGCAACAAGGAGGACCTTTTCATTCATGTATGTATTGAATTTACCTGATGTTAAAATAAGCTTACTTTTTAACATATGGGAATTACAAAGACCTCTGGATTATGCTCATCCAGTCAAGTCCTAGAAAAGGACAATAAAATATATATAGAGATATTTTTTTTAAATAGTGTTTCAAAAGCACTTTGTCTACCTAAGCTTGAACAATGCTAAGGTACTAAGACATTAAAAAAAAAAGACAGAAAAAAGTTTACTTTGATTTTAAAATGCAAAGATAATTTTTTTAAAAGAAAAAAAAAAGCTTTTAAATACTTTTGTTTTAGCCGTGCATCTGCTAGTGGGCTACATATCCATTTTTAATACAGTCAGTTACGGTAAAAATGGGGCTTACTGGATACAAGGGAATACTTTAGTACACAAAACACATGTTTTTCTGGTGCTCATCTCACAAGCTATACTGTAAACTGTTTTCTACAATTATTATGACAAGTTCATTGCTCAAATGTGTACAGTTTTAAGGAAAGAATTTTATATTAACCACAGGTAATAATTAGCAGCATGCAACCGATTACAACTAGTTAGCTTGGGCTTCTGCTGTTTTTAACAGATCTGTACGCTCTTCAAATATTGAATGGCAGATTGCTTTTGTGTTGATAATTACGTACATTGTGGTGCAAGTCATTTCTTGGTGCAAGTGTCCTCTTTTCCAGGAAGATTGAACAGACTGATGCCTACACAAGATGAATGAAACAGGGTTAGTTCTGTGTGATTCCGTTGATTAAATAGAAAAAAAAAATAGGCAGCTGGCTTGCTGTGGTGGTTTTAAATCATTAATTTCTATTAAAAAAAGCAGGAGAGTTGTATAGTAAATTAAATTGTAAACAAAACTTTTTTTAACGCAATGCTTTAGTATTTTAGTACTGTAAAAATATTAAATCTATATATATTTGGGTTTTGAGCTGAATTCACATCATGGTGCTACTCAGCCTGCTACAAATATATCATAATGTGAGCTAAAAATACATTAAAAGGTTTGAGTGATGTTCCTACTTGTCATATACCTCAACACTAGTTTGGCAATAGGATATTGAACTGAGTGTGAAAGTTTATATATTGTATACCATCTTTTCCCCCCAATAGCCTTTAAAAAAATAAAAACAAACAAAAAAATAAAACAAACAAAAAAAAACTCTCTCAATACTTGACATTTTAGCAAGTATCACTTGAACTTCAACTTTTTTTTGGTTCTAAAAATTCAGGGATATTTCAGCTCATGTTCTCCTATGCCAACGTGTCACCTGTGTCTATGTAAAGCTGTTCTAGGTTAAATATATTATTCTTGGGATTTCTGTTTTGTTTTATTTTCTTCAGGGATTTAATGCTTTTCTTTTGAATCCCTCCTCTATTTTTTCTTGTACATGTATTGATGTAACTAAAACTAATTTTGTAAATTTGTTAGCTCTTTTTATTGTAATGAAAGTGTTCAAGAGATTTAGAATGTTTTGCCTGTTTTGAATAAACAAGAAGAAAGTAGAATGCACTGAGCTGATTAAAAGGAAACATGTAAGGCAGGGGTTTGGCAAGTGACTGTTTGCTAGAGTTCTTCAAGTCACTCTCTAAACAAGGCTTCTCAGATACTGTAATGAATAAAATAAAATATAGAAAGGTACAGTCTGTACAAGGGCTTCCCTAAACATGCAAACCTCCACGTCCCCGATTATCTTGTGCAATATACTGTAAGATTAAGTTTGGTCAAAACAAATTCTATCTAGCAGAATCACAACTTAACTCGAGCGAATCAAAGGAGGCCTTTGGGTTTAATGGTCAAATATTTATTATGGCAATTTTGTTTTTTAATTCTCAGTCTGTGACTTCACCCACTGCATTGAAACAAAAGTTTCACCTTTTTAACAAATTTAAATGATGGCTATATACCAGATTAATTAAATCATTAGAAATCCTCATCTTCTCGTGATTTGTTTTTAATCATATGTTACTCATGTAATCCATAGTTGCTTGGTTAATATGCCCTGCACCGTCATTTGCCAAACTGCTGGCAGCAAGAGCAGGAAGCTTAGTTGGCGAATCAATTATGTATTGTAAATACCCAAATTGTACTTTTTGGTGTACAGAACCCTGCCTCAGTTGGAACGAATGACAAAGCAGACAGATTTGCTTGTATAGGATTATCAGGTTGACTATAGCCATACTTGAAGATGCTTCTGAGTGGTGTCAACTTTACTTGAATGAATTTTTTCATCTTGATTGACGCACAGTGGAATAAAGTTCACTCCTAAAGCTAGTGGTTAACTTGTGTAGGAAACTTTAGCAGTTTGACACTAAGGTAATGAACTTCTGTGTGCATTTTCTATGCTTACGTTCTTCCTTTTTTTTTTTTATACTTTAGTTTCATTCATTTTCATGAAATGTTGGTATGTCTATAAAAAAAAATCTGAGGATGGTTATAAATACTGTAAGTATTGTAATGTAATGCAGGTTATTTGAAAGCTGTTTATTATTATATCATTCCTGATAACGCTGAGATGTGGGTGTTTTTAATAAAATTTATATTTATTTAATGCACTCTAAGTCTGTCTTGCAGAAACTTGTCTGTCACAATCACTTTTATCAGCTTCAAACAGCAAGGCCTGTGTACCGGAATGGGCCCCCCGCCCCCAGCACCAAACACAGGTCAGGAGTCCTGGGGGAGCGCACGAGGTCTGCACATACATAAATGATTATACAGGGCTCGTGAAACCGCTAGTCTGAAGAAATGAAATCTAATACTGCATTACAGAAGACAGAGGAAGACACTTGCGTGGTAGCCCAGAAACCAAACTCATCTGCTGGCCTCTCAGGATAATCCCCTTCTTTGCTTCAGGAGCAGCAGGACCAAAGGCAGCCCAAACATTTCCACACACATCAACTACTTTAGCCCAAAATCCGTCCTCCTTGGTGCACCAGAGGCCTTATCTAAGGATGCATTTCATAAAAATAAACAAACAAAAGGAGTTCTCAACATCAAGCTTTTCTTTAGGACTCTTGCCTTTAAAAGGTTCAGACACCAGCTACTGAGCCCTGGTTATCCAAAAAAAAGTATCTATCACTACTCGCTTAGGCATTTGCAAGCTTGCTCTAATTCCTCCAAATGGTGAGATGCTTCAACAGACAACATTTTAAAAAAAAACCAAACACCTCTAATGTATAATCTTATGCACACAATCCCTCCCCACAATCAAAAAAACCAAAAAAAAAACACAGAGAGAGAAATGACCAGTGTGTCTAAACCAGTAACATGACGCACATCCTTGCAGTTGTAGGCACCAGAGAAAGGCTTCTTGTTACAGTACCTTTTAATTTCAAGGGGTATCAGGACCGAACCCCAGAACAAACTACTTCATGAGAAAAGGCAGAAATTGCTCTCCTCACATTGCAAAGCGTTGCTGTGACAGTTGCTACTAAAAAAGAAGCCTGCAAGGCTTTGTCAGCCCCGAGTGAGCAGCCAAGCCCTCAGGCTACCCGCTCCATGAGCGCGGGGCGCAGGTAAGGCTCCCTGCGCCGCACACATCGGAACAGATGGGCATCCTGGGGCAGGAGCGACTCAAACTCACCCCCGCAGCGCCTCTCGAGCCTTCCCCTTCTCTGCCAGCAGTGAACATTGCCAGGAGCTGCCTTTCCACACTAGCCACTTGCTCCTTGACCGAGCCCACATTGAGGGGACCTCCATTTCTCAGACACACACAACACAAATGGTTTCTTCTTAAAAACAGGAACAACCAAAATAGCCACAATGGCAAGTTGAGACAGGCTGAACAGATCCCAGGCAAAGGTGACAGCAACAAATGTGATTTTGCTGAAAGATATGGAGGGTTACCAGTGTGGTGAGGTAGGGAGAAAGGGGGAAACCTCATCCAAAAAGACCTATCTAGAAGAGGTAAAATGCCAAACCAGAAAGGCAGGGATTAAGAAGGGCCAGAGCAGTGTTTTCCCTGCATGCCAGGTTCGCCAAAACTCACCGCACACGCAGCAGCTCCAAGATTAAACTCAACAGTTTCGCCTTCTGAGCAGCAAGCCCATACTCTGCTGTTCACTGACACAGTAACTTTTCTTTTTCCTGGAAAATACACATCTGTCAGCTCTGTCCTGGGGCACTGACAACCTGCGCCCCTCTGCACGTGTTGCAGTGGCAGCGCTCTCCTCACGCTGCTTTACTTCCGAAGCATGGAATGGGCCTCCCAACACAGAACAATTCCCAGGTTGACTGGCCTTTGCCGGAGCTGCCAAGGGCCATCCGCTCCCATTTGCCAGCCAGTCCGTTTTCCAAATGTAGGAAGGGTGGTCTGCGGTACCTCCCTCTTTGCCCTAGAGCATTTTTCCATTAGGTTAGTGGTTTGAGTGCCCCTTACACTGATATTCAAGCCCTCTGTTTCCAATTCAGGTCCGTGTAAAAGGCTCAAGATGTTCTAGGGAGACAGAGACAAACCACTGCCTTCATAAGACACTTCCGCTTCACCTGAAATGCTTCAGATCTTTGCACCTCAGCAGGGGTAGGGGAGAACCTGCTGCTCTGCTTCAGTTTAAAATGCAGCTTA
>JAUBOD010000033.1:154760-164894 GCA_032353885.1 Nothura maculosa | reverse complement strand
AAAGCCTGGGGCCGAGCAGGCTCCAAGCTCTTGGAGCCATCAGAGTTTTTCAGAGTACACAGCTTGAAACCTTTTAAGGCCACCTGGAATACAGACAGGTATTTTGGCTGTCTCACATTTTAATGTCTCACATTAACCATCCGCAGTCAGCGAGGCACTTTGGAAAGTATTTGAGTGACAACCTAATGGAGACCAGACTACATAAACATCTCTCCATTTCAATACTTCTTAAAATGCCTTTTCTAGTCACCTTCAATTACAAGTTTAAAGAGGTAGATCTTGTTCCTAAAATTTTGATTGCTCCCAGAATAGTCTGAGATAGGTTGTGTGGATTCTGGGAGGCAGAAAAGAAACATGCATTTAACAAACTATAAACAGAGGCCCACTTCCCATGTCAGGGAAGTGCTGCAAGGGCTATCGAGGAGAGCCACCTGAGCCTGCCCACCATTGCAAGACGCAAGCAGCCCTCAGCAGCTTGGCTCGCCACGGGTCTTTTCTGATAGGCTATCCGTAAAGTTTTAGGGAGGCAAGATCACACTTGGATATACAGAACTCCAGCTTGTGGGAAAGGTCAGGGCTGGGCAATGTAACCATTCTGCAAAGCGCTGCAGCATCATCACAGATGTGCAGGCAATAACACCCAAGGGAGTGGAACGCATTCACCATTGCTTACTTGTTAGAAGCAGTAAAACCATCAATTTTTCCTTAACTTCAGCCAGACCCAATACAGGTTTTATCCCCAAATACACCCAGCTACACTGAACCACACTGAACAAGCAGCACCATCTTGTAACTGCTGCCAACTAAAACATGCTGAATGCATGACATATGACAGGTGAAAAACAGACCTGAGGTAGAGATAAAGGAGACAGTTCTGCTCAATTCAGTTTCCTCCTTAAAAACAGAAATAATGAAATTGGCATAATCCTGGCATAATAGAAGCAGGAGGAAGGGGAGAACAGTCTGAGGAGCAAGATTGCAACACTTTCCTGCTCTGGAGATGCGATTTTACAGTTGCCTGTTGCAATGCTACAGGAAGTCAGGCCAAAACAAAGAGAATTATTCATCAAGCAAGGGTAATTTCCCGAGTACCAGGCTCCTTATTTATAACGTAGCTCTCCACCGACAAGCTCCAAAGCAGAGGCCTGAGCTGCAGCCGGGAGCAGACGCTGCTACCTGCTGCACGAGCAGCTTGCATGGACATTAGGTGTAAAAGGAGCCCTGGGGAACAGCAGAGACGTGGGCAGCCAGGACAAGCCTCCATGCTGGCACCACAGAGGTGCTGATGCTGGGCACAGCCAAGTAGCGCTAGCCACATGTACAAACTGAGGGAAACAGGGGCACTTCAACACATGGCGGGGCACCTCCAACTCCTTCTCGAGTTTTCAACTTTCTGCCAGTTTTTCAACCAGCTTCTCAAGTTTTCAACTTCCTGCAGACTGGAGTGAAAAAGGAACCTGTCCTGGACAGGAAGGTTTGCTCCTCTGCATCTATTTGCAGGTGCTCCTGGAGTCAGTTTGCTCCAAATAGGATCACACCCCCGTCCCCTCCCAAAAGCGACATTTGTCTCCTCAGTGTGCACTGTTACACCCAGGCTGTTACCTCTGTTTGGGATCTCCAGATCTTTAATGTTTCTGTAGTCAGACTTCTCCTCCCTGCCATAGGACCAGTCCTTCCTCACCCCTCTTTTTTCAGCACTTCAAACCTCTCCATCTGCTGCAAGAAAAGTTTGAGATTACTGTTTATCGTCATTTCTGTTCAAATAGATTATTTGGATAAACTGCTTTGCAGTCTCGCTGTGCAAGCTTGCTTGCTGTTATCAGCCCCCAAGGCTGCTGATGCCTTTGTGGTGTTTGCTTGCTGGGGAGCTGCACCAGTGCAACCAGAGGCTCCAGAAAAGGCAGAGAGTTGGCCACGAGCAGGGGCTTGCTCGTGGAACCCGGAGCCAACATCCAACAGCTTTTCTCAGAGTAGTAGGGAGTGAGATTTAAACTGAGATGCTACCCAGAAGTCAAAATTCACCAATATTTCTTTTGGTAGTCTGTTGTATATTTAGAGAAACATAAATATAGGACCATTAAGGAACTTGATTTTTGATACTTTCAAAGAAAAGTCATTGAACAAGAAAGCAGTCAAATCATCCTCAAGTACTCTCATATGTGAGTCCCCACACCCAAACTGCAGGGCAATATTTAAGGTTCCTTGAAAATAGGAAAGGAACAAAGAAGCTAGGGATGACTATGAACCTCCTTAGATAAGAACAAGGCAAGGCTATTGGATCTCTAGTAAAAATAACTGACATGCAGAGAGCCTACAAAATAAGGAGGCATTAAGTTTCAGGTAAGAAGAGAACAGGAGGGAGAAAAAGTGAATGTCAGGACTTTCATGCATATTAAAGCCATGAATACCCCTTTTCAGTGTCTTTCACAATAAAATACATACACTTAAGAAATCAAAAACAACATTTTGTAAAGTGATCTGACCCACTGTGGATACATTCAACAGACAGTTTATTTACTTGGCAATTGCTGTAGTTGTTGTTGAAACAGTCAGCATGTTGCCTAAACAGGGTAAGACCATTTACCGGCTCCATCTGCTCGGTGGCAGCCTCCCTAGCACAGGGCTCCTCTGCACTCGAGACTGGGACCACTCACCTTGTGCTGAGCAGCCCTGCAGCAACGCACAGACAGCAGCAACAGTAAACAGGGAGCAAGCAGCAACAGCCAGTTTCTCAACTAATTTATGCTTCTTAGAGAAACTCTGCGTCCTATAATAGTAAGAGGCTAGCTGAAGCCCAAGAGGTTTTCAGATACATGAAATTTCTCCTTTGCTTATAATCTCAACTCTCTCTTTAGCAAACCACGATTAAATGGTATCCTTCCTCTTGACAAGGTGTTACCTGTTTCCCTGGGCCCCAGGCCACAAACCCAGTTCGCTCACACAGTCTTTTGTGCTTACTGCATATTTACTTCCAAGTGTGTTAAATAATAGATTAAAACAACAGTCCCACCAGTATCATATCAAAACCTCACACAATCGTTATGAGAACATTTAACTGTAGCCTGAAAACACTTCAGCATTGGTGCACACTCTTTCATACCTTAAGAATCTTTTCTGCATCCACTGAGAGCTCAAAGCTATTTTCTCTCCTTAGCAGCATATCCCCCAAAAACATAGTTGCAGCCTTACCTTCCCCCACCATATACACACATAGCACAGCTCATACCCCCTACCACACCACAGCTACAGTTCACCTACGGAAAAGGCTGGGAGCCAGTGACAGGGGATTATGAACACCCCTACTATTCCTAGGTCATTTTACTACATGAGCAGCATGAAAGCTTGAACATTTAAACCACAGAGTGCAGTAGCACAACCTCAGAATTTTTTCTCCCTATTTTTTAACTGGATTGCTTTTTCATCTAGTAATTTTTTTAAAAAAAATCATACCCTGAAAACAAAGAAAAAACCCCATAACTGTCCCCTGCCAGATGCCAGGTCCTACGTCACAGAAGCCCTGTCAGTGCTTCAGCAGTTCCTTGGCTGGCAGCTCAGAGGCAAGGCTTTACCCAAAGCCACCAAGCAGCGTGGCAGCACCGTGCTTCTGATCGAGGGCCTCTGAGCAGCGTTTGGGGAGTGCGTTCACATGAGCACTATGCTTACCCAAAGCTGACAGGGAACTGGCATGGCTGCAACCACCTTGAGACAAGCACAGCCACAGTCCTATGCAGGCCTATCAAGGTGCCTGGACTACAGGGAGAAGCAGCCCAGAGGTGCAGATGTGATGGGAAGGGCAAGGGGCAGCACAGGGACAGCTGCTACTTGCCTCAAACGCACGCTCACTCCTACACGCTCAGCTGCTTATGCTTTCCAGACACACGGGAAGCGCAGCCATCCTGTTTTCTCAAGTGAACCTGAACTTTAACCAGGCTGATGTGGGACTTTCAGAAACTTAGCGTGAATGCTGAAAGCTTTGAAGCTAGTACATCATAACCTTTGTAAAACCCAGAAGTACTAAACTGAACTCACCTTGAGAACTTATTTCTCTCTAAAGGTTGCTTAGCATTTACTTTCCAAATGATTTCTCTCTCCTCTGCTGCCATTTGACAAGACCCAGGAGGCAGGGTCCTTTGCACAGGAGAGTTCAGCCAGTGCAGCAAGCAAGAGAACCCTCACATCCGCAGCACACAGGGCTTAACAGTCACCCCCTCACTGTGAATTCCCTCACCAGTCCCTTCCACACTGCTCAGCTGCAAAGGCTCTAAGGGAAGGAATGGACAAACGAGCACAAGTTGGCAGAGAGCGGCCCACCTACGACCCAGAGAGCTGTAGTAGTACGCCAGCCTGCCAGCAATAGAGCAGTTGCTTTGGGATGCCTTCCCCCTCAACACAGCCTGGGACTTCCACATACTCACCACTATGCCCTTAAATAATTCCTTCACACAGACATGCCAACTCATCTTTAAGAAGTGGAGATGACAGGAGCTGCCTTTGCATTCCTGCCGGTTAATTGGATTTAACTGGGCGGAGAGGACAGCAGCTCGTTCTACTGGCACGGGGAATTTCTTTGTACTGCTGCAATTCACATTTTCCCTGTCGCTGCAGAGCACACCCATCCCCTGCCCAGTAGCAAACTCCCATTTCCACAGCAAAGACTGTTTTTATGGCTCCACAGCAGATTTCTGTCTAGGGCACAGAAGCATAATTAGACTCATTACCCGAGAGAAAAGATAACAGATACAGAAGTTCCTTTCCCTAAGCGGCTCTAGGTCAAAGCTCTACCTGCAGTTAATGAAAAAATAATCTATTAATGAGCCCACGTCAGGATCCAGCATAGGCACAGCACTGCAAACATGAAAAGCCATAATTTGCAATAAATGAAGAGCTACATTTAAAAAGTAATCTTGGGTTTATTTAACTAAAGATATTACTATTTTGAAAGTACAATTGCCCCAGTGCTCAGAAAGAATGAATGCATCGATCCAAAGGAATGGATGCGATGCACAGAAACTTCAGAGCTCGGGGCTGCCAGCTGTTGAGAAAATGCTGTGACTCTAGAAACATATTTGAGAACCCCTGAGCATCCCAGCAGCTCTCTGGAAAGGGGCTCTCTCTCATTTCTCCTGCTAAACACGCTGCTTATTCAGGAGAAAGATACCATCTCCTCTTGAATTATGGTAATACTTACATCAGCAGAACTCTGTGAGGCAGACCACCTCAGGCAACTTCTATCATTAAAATGACATTAGACTGATTTTTCTTGTATTCATGTTTTCTTACATGTTGTATATAAAAGTGGGGCACTGAGAAATTGGTAGCTAGGTCCACAGAAATACTAGCATAGACTCTGCTTATGCATGGGTTGGATCCTTCTGTAACTGCTGGTGGACATCCCACCAGCAGCAAGAGTGCAACAAGATACAAGCAACTGATTTTCAACACTATGTCATCTAACCACTTCTGAAGGCAGAGTGATGCAAGTGTTAAGTTATCCTCGCTGCGCTTTTACTGTCGCTATGACTGATAAGCTTTATCAGAGTGCCAGGCTGGAAGGAAGCCTGCTTTTTGTTTTGCTTTTTCAGGAAAGCGGCCGCGCGCAGATGCAAATCGTGACTGACAGGCCTTCTGACAGCCGCCCGCAGCGCAGGTGGGACACGGGCTCGCTTCATGTTAGCTGCTTTAATTTTGTTTCAACTGTCAGAATCATGTAGCTCTTTTTGGGCAGAGTGGTAATGTATTTTTAATATGCATAGTGGCAGGGGGAGGGGTTGGGAGGGAAACAATAACAAATGCTACTTTTCCTCTGTACAAACTCCTACTTCTCTTCAGAGTATTGTGGTGTTAATGCACTCGAAGGAACCAACTATTCATGTAGGTGTGGCCAGGGGTTTTTGGCATGAGCTGTGCTGCCCTTTTTGCTTGCAGTTCAGCACCTTGAGCTCTGCCTGCCTCCTTGCGCTGATGCAACAGAGGGCAACATCCTTCCTTTGCCACGTGGCCAGGTACCACCATCCCTTTTTAAAGATTTCATTTCTAAAGACAATGGAAAGCAGTCATCCAAAGCAAGGTACTATCCCCTGCCTTACATTAAGAAGAGTCTGACAGTCTTATGTCAAAGATAAAGGTCAGAGATGTTTTGTTTATGACCACAGTGAGGATCTCAGTGTCAAGTAAGAAAAGCAGTCCCTGTAATGAAATTGTCGGACTGGGTTGTGCGAATGGGAGAACAAGCTTACATCCAGAATAGGATTAACCAGCTCCTACTGGTTTACTTAAAATGCCCTAAATGACAGACAATGCCAACTCTGTGTCAAACCATTGAACCAACAGAGCACAGGATCATATTGCTGTTGGATAATCCACAGTTCCTCTGGGACAGGCTGTACTTATCTTCAAAGGACTATTACTCATCTGATTCTTTAATGCATCTCGTCCTCTTACGCTCTGCACTTCCCTATAAAAACCTACAGAATAAAAATGATGGTAGAGGGTAGAGACAAGCATGCCATAGAGAAAAATCTAATCTTTCTGTAAGAATACATCTTGTGCTGCTAGAGCTTGTGCAATGCTACTCATGTGTGCAAGACTGTGCAAACTTCAGCATCAGGTCAAGTACCAGTCTCTAGCCTCCAAGCCCCTTCTCATGACTCTCCTGTCCCCAACTCCTCTCACAGCTTTCCAGGCTCCAATCCCATGCAATTAGCTGGCTGAAAGAGCCTTGCCTGGTGAGTATGAGAGAGGGTAGATAGTGGCCAGGAATTACATGCGCTGCTAGGCACAGAATTTGAACAGATCCACAGTGCACCAATCTGCTGGTTGGGCTAGATCTGATAGCCTTGCTCTCAATTGGCCCTCTGCTTTTATTTCTGTAAGATGGCAACATCCCATCACAGTTGCAATCTCACAGGTGATTCTAGAAATGACAGAACAAAATTCTTCATCTGCCCCAGGAGCCTGGTTCTCACCTTGTGGGATAGTTTGCTTGTTTCTAACTTCTGGGTGTTTTTCTTTTGTTATATTTTGATTTGCAGGCAGGAGAAGGACATGGAAAATCTATCTGTGAATATGAAAGTTGAGCCTTATTTTCCAAGCAACTCATTTCCTGCCTTACTGGTAAATGCGATTATTTAGGGGTTGACAATGTAGGAGTCAGAAGACAATCCTGCTTGCCTGCTTTTGACTACTGTGACCACACAAAGCAGATTTTAATCTGAACAATAAACAGATTTAAGCCAGAAACAGACGTGTTAGCCTCCAAGCAAAGGAAGCCTACATACTCTCAGAGCAACATTTTTCAGGATTGGTTCCACTGCTATTTAAGCCAAGTAAATTGGAAACAGCCCTTCAATGACCATGACAACACAAAGCACTGTAATTCCAGTTATGATTTCCATTGAAGTCTTAAGACACCAGGTATGGGTTTTTAAGCTATTACAAAGCACATTGTTAAGCAGAGGATCCAGAACATGTCTGCCCATTCCTTGCCATTGTAGCATTTCCTCTGCCCTCTATACTGGAAGAACAAATTGTGCTGCAGATTCATGAGTTCTCTCTATTAGCTATTTGCTTTGCCTAATTCAAGTACTGCCATTTTCATATAACTTTATTTGCTATCACAAAAAAGCAAAAAATTAAAGTGATGATATTAGGCAATCCTTGTAATGTGGGCAAAATGATTTTGACTTTTTAAAAAAGAAAAATATCTCTAAACTAGGTCACTTCCAAACATCTATTTATTCACAACAGCTATTTACTGTAGCACCCATAATTTATGAATCCCAAGGATGCACTTATACATCTGCACTTTCATTACTAAGTTTTTTTCATACTGTTAGCTTACAATTCTGACAAGCTGTTGTGCAGGTAACCAGCTGAAAAGCAGAGGATTATAGTCACAGGAGGAGATAGGAACCCAGCTGTTCACCGTGATCAAGAAAGGATTATTTCTGGTGACGGGTCAGAGTGGAGGTTTTTTCTTGTTGTTTTTTAATACCTGCAACAGCTGAAGAAAACCCAGTTGCTTAGTTTGAACACTTCAAAATTTGCCAGTGAAAAAGGTTGTGTTTTGTTGTTTTTTTGTTGTTGTTGTTTAAAAAGAAAAAAAACGCTACAGAGCTCACTACTAATATGTTAGGATCTCTCTAATACAGACAATCCTGCTCATCTTCTACCAACAGACAGCAGTCTTTCATGAAAACCAGCGATGTAGTCATATCACAACAGTCCAAAGAAATAACTAAGAGTGCATTAAATATATTCAGTAAAAGATATGAAGCCTTGGAGCATATCCAAGTGGCAGAGAAATATTATGTAGCCAACAGCAAAGCGGAGTCGCTTTGGCGGTTGCCCCTCCTGCCTACCCGGGGCTGTAGCCACCCCAAAGCTAACAGCAGCTCCCATAACTTTGGTGCTTTGCCACCTGCCCAGCCTCACCTGGACCCTCCTTCAGCCAGGGCCTGCCTCCTTATTCCACTTTCCTCTCTCCCTGTAACTAAGTGCAGTGTCACTGATGTCCCAGTGACTCCAAGGCTTGCAGAACTGCACGTGTTCTCCTGGTGTTGCTCTATCATCATGTCCAACCACACGTGCCTCTCCTGTAATTTGCTGCTGCCTTCAGCAAAGCACTTTCTGGAGCCAAAAGACTGGAGCAAAAGACCTAAACCAGCCCCCTGCCTCTGCTTTTCCTTCTGCTGCCTTACTTACACGTGCTGTGCTGGATTGAGTTTTGAGAACGCAAATAGTGCAGTTATGTGGATCAGCAGTTAAGTAATAGCAACACCACCACAGGTTTGCTCCATCTTTCTGGTAAGCCCCCAAGCCCTTTGAGAATCACTATTCACTTACGGTACTGCAGTTTCAAGCAGACTTAGGGCAGTAGTTCACTGGCTTCCCTCCAGCTAGCTCAGGAGATCCCAAGCTGGTTGCACACACCATACCTGATGTGCCAAGTTAGTTCAAAGGGATACATGCTAAAACCAGAGGTGCCTAGAATCATTTCTCTGCAGAAAACAGGGACAGTAAATAGTGCCCAGGCAGCTGAAGGCTCCTTCCTGTGTCCTGCTAGAAGTGACAATCACGCTCCCACATCTCTTTGTATGAGAAAGCCACTGCTGGAAGTGGAAATCATCAGTCTCTGAGCATTTCTTAGTCTGTGCAAGATTCCTTTGGGCTGCTATACCCCATAGCCTGGGCTTTTACAGAACCAAGCTCTGCATACAAAGGGATCTGCTGTTCCTGATGCCTCAGGACCAGCCACTCTCCTCTGCCACATGACAGAGAGTTCCCCAGCACCGACTGCTTTTACCTCCTCCCTGAAGTCCCCAAGAAACTCCTCTGTCAGTGAGGATGTGGATAATGTGGCTGCACCGACATGCAGCTGTGCTCAGCCATCTGACAACCACGTGATGCTAACTAGGAAGCAAACTGGGATGAAGTTGTCATTTCTCCTTATCTTTTCCTCTTCCCTCATCTTCTACAAGTCTGAAACAGATTCAAATGGTGTTTTTCTATTCAAGGCATTAAAAGACTCATCACAAACCCATTTCAAGACTGAGCAAGCTAACTTGACGACATTCAACCAGAAGTCTTGCATCAGAAGGAAAGCAGTGGCCTTTTTCCAGGCCACACATCCATAGGAAGCAACATGCTTCTAGCAAAGCAGTCTGCTAAGCCAACACACGGCACCACTTCCCCTTTCCTGTCCTGGCTTCGTGCGCACAGGGAACGGGTGAAGCTCTGTGGTTGCTCTCTCAGCCCCTTCTGCAAGGCAAGGAAGAGCAAGAAACGGGAAGGAAGAGGACAAGCAGCTGCTCAGCTACCCCTGCTGAGGGCAAGTAGGAACGTGCCGGGCCAGGCAGCACAGGGCAGCTGCAGGAGCAGTCACCTCTGCCCCTCTCTGTGAGCGTGCGCTGCTTGGCCAAGCTCAAGGGAGCCTCAGAGGAAATGCAGGCATTCCTCACTGCTCAGGATCAAGGTCTGTGTGTAGCTGTTTAACCACCAGTCACCCAAAGGTCACCAAATGACTCAGCTGCAATGAAAGTTGAAAGTCCTGATGCTACAAATCTGCCACTTGCCATAACCACTAAATCACATATAGAAATCAACATCTGTAACACGTCTCAAGAAACGTTTCAC
>JAUBOD010000033.1:130355-150116 GCA_032353885.1 Nothura maculosa | reverse complement strand
GATACAAGTATCAATAAAAGAGCATAAGGCTGATCATACTTACAAAGTACAGACATTTCAGTTACTGCACTCATTCTCTTCACCCTGAAAGAAAAGCTTAGGGGACCATCTAGCAATTTACTGGCAATGAACACTACACACAAAAGTTAACATCTCCAGATCTGAACAGATTTTCATCTGTTTCATCATAGAAAAAAACCTTATTTTCAAGACAAGCAAATCTTAACTAGGAATGCAACCTAACCCATAAATTTGTATGTGTGCTGTAATGTCTGCATATTGCATGTATGTATTCTTCCAAAGATAACAAACCAAAACGCCAGTATTAAATTTGGTGACACCTGTAAAGAATCCAGAAATCTTACAGAGATGCTCTGACACAAAAAGCTGTTGGGCAACAGTGTTCTGGTACGTAACACATATTAACCACATACAGAATATTGCAATCCTTTGGGGTTTTACATAATATGGAAGATTCAGCCATAATGTAGCTATGAGATCCAAAGAGAAAACATGAGCTACAGTATCTGAATTCTGTCCACAGCTCCAGAATATTTAAAAGCTTCTTCCCCAATAACCATCAATGAATTAGTCAATATATTAACATTTCTCTAGTGAATTTTGCTTTGCCTATCCTCTAGAGACCACCTGTAGATTTAGTAAGAGACCACTGCATACATCCAGCATGCTGGAGTCATACAAAATCAAAGACTGATGGCAAGTGAGTCACTCAACCTTTCGTAAGTATCCTTGTCACCTTAGTGCAACTCTTAAGGCTCAGAAGTTCAAGTCAGCAATTCTTGCAAGTCTCTTTCTGTTGCTTTCCCCACCCAAGGAATAAGGAGTGAATCCTACTCCAAGGGACCCTGGAGAAACAATTCCAACTTGTGAACTAGGTCAATGTTCTTACTCTTTGATAAACATTTTCCACTGCCGCCCCAGTTGTATGAAATCAGTAATTTATATACTGTAGGAATGTACAGAAAAAAAACTTTTTTTAAACATTGCCATTGCATCTATTTTACATGTCATTCACTTTTTAATTTGCCTGATCCTTCTAGGTCTGGGATTCATTCTCTCTGTTCTCCTTCTGCTATATTTTTTCTTTCTTGTCTTCCAAATGCCATTCCTCTTGTCTTCATGGAGCAGAAAACAGGTTACAAAATCTGGTAGGAAATCACCTTACACTCTACAGCAAAAGCAGAAAAACAAAAACATAATTTTGCACCTTACTGACTTAATATTGTTTTTGCCTTGTTAACTACAATCTAGTAAAAAGATTCAAACTCAGCAAAAGTAAGAGAAAGCATGAAATACTACTTTGATCAGCATAGGATAGCTTCATGTCATACCTCTCAAGTGTTAATATCTTGTTTCATGGCACCAAATAAAAAATGGTAAGGCGCTTTCTCCACATACCATATATGAAAATCAGTTCAGAATTATTTTCCATTCTTTTGCAGATTTTTAGAGGATGTCCATTGTTAGCATGAAAATAACATCCTAACAGTGACAATAGCATACTGCTTTCATAACTTTATTATTTTCATACTTTAATGAATATGTTTTCAGCTGGAAGGAAAAGTGTGTCAAAGATACTATTTCCAGTGGCAGGTAATGAATTACATATATAAAATGAAGATTCAGCCCAGTAGGGAGAAAATAGCAACTTCTCATTCCCTAGAAGTAAAATAAATAAATAAAGAGATACAGCATTGTGCTTGCAAAAAAAATACATACCTATTTATAGTATAGGGTACCTAGTGTATACTATAGATTCACTGGAAGAGGTATTTATTTCCCTTCAAGACACTTCAGGAGATACTGGCATTAGAAGCAGAGAAAAAAAAAACAATTTCATGCAGCTATTGAGAAGCAAATATTAAGTTTCCCACTGCAATGAATCTAGTTTTAAATGAATAAGAATTCAGTTTTAAACATACAGGAATATAAATAAGCACAAAAAAAAAGACCTGCCTGGAAAACAAAACAAAATCCAAGCATTTATTGGAAATCTGTTTTTCCTGAAGTGACCTGTAAAACATATTCCAGATTTCTCTGTCCCATCCCCCATTCTCCTCTTAGCAGACATTCTCTCCACAGCTTTTTTTATTACACTCCATTTCCAAAAACCACATGTCAGTACCATTCAGTACATTTTAGCTGCAAGGTTACACGTAACTGTACATCTTTTTATCTCACTTGGGAAAAAATCCTTAGAAAATGTTCATAAGCAGATGTTGCAAGCAGTTTGAAGACAAAGTAGTCATCTGTTTATATATTCTCCGTGCAGGAAATATTTTAATATTTTCAAAATTTGACAGCACAAGGCATTTCAGTTCCTATCAATTTTCATCCTTCCCAAAAACTATTTACTACTTACGTGCATAAAGTCTAATTTGATCTAAATATTTACTTCTCAGTTCCTAATCCCACATCATTAATGTAGCTATAAATTAAAAAGCCCTTATTATTTACAGTAAAAAGAAGTAACTTATACCAAAACCATCCTATTGACTTTGCATGTGCAGGAGGGCAGGACTAGATGACCTCTGGAGGTCCCTTCCAACCTTAAGCATTCTATGATTCTGAGATTGACTGTTTAACCTATTCTTCACAGTGTAACATGGGTATCTGTAAACAGCTTTTTGGGTTTTTTTGTACGTCTACATTGTCTTTCCCTTAAATATCTCAAAAAAGGAAGTGAGCTATGTATAGGAAAGATAATTTGATTTAACAGTGTCCTTCATTGTCCAACTGTCCCTAAAGAACTTTACAGAACAGCAAACCTCTTTGATATAACCACCATACAAGCAAATGTGGCAGCTGTTCTGTATTCCACAATAGCTCACCTGTAACCAGAGTAACTTCATACTGAGAGGCTGCACATGAACCCAAGACGCTAGGGAAAATATTTACACAATGAATAATTCTTTAAAAGGGCAGTACATCTGTGGGTATAACGTACACTATCTTACAATTCTGTAAATATGCAGATTGAGTATTGTAAATATGCATTGAATGTAACATACCTCCAGACTTAAAAAAAATAAGTTTTTAGTATCTGATACTTAGGTTACATTTTTCCATCCCATGCCGTACACCTAATCCCTATGTATAAAACAATGCATAACCCCTTACAGATGGGAGAACTCAGACTGCTCCAAAGTGCTGAGGCCCCTCACTGCTGTTTATACACTAAGCAACTTTCTAAAGCAGAAAATTAACTCCTAACATCAAAAACTAATACCCAGTGGGTGAGATTTTTCTTACTAATAACATTCTTGGTAAAGAAAAGTAAACCCTCTAAGGTAAAACCCACCACCTATATTTTTCAGTTTTCTGTCTCCCACTTCCCTCAAGTGTCAGCAATATTAAGCCTTTGTTTCAGGCTGTGTACAAACTGGACTCCACTCACCTCTGCTCTCAGTAACATGCTGGGTAAAGCTGTCTCTGTGTGACCATTTCCTCTCTACTTAACAGTCTTTTTTTTTCTTTTTTTTTTTTTTTTTAAAGAAAACACCAGGCAGTACAGATAGATCTGATATAATCCTGCAGTAGAAAACATGGCAAATATTTTTACCAGGAAAACACAAAGCTCAATTTTACACATTTTATTAACTTCGGCCCACTGTGTGAGGGGCTATCAGAAGCCTTCAGGCATATACAATTCTAAAAATGGAAACATTCCATAAGGAAAATCCTTCCTGCGTGATGAAACAAAGCAGTTACCAAAACAGGATGTGCTGCAGAGAGCACACGTGCATCCTTATTTCAGTTGTTATGGCATCAGCCCTTCCTAATTGAATTACTTTTTGGAGTGAAGTTATATTTGCTTTATAAAAGCAAACATGTTACACCCATAACTATGAAATACGCAGAGGCCCACAGGCACAAAAAAGAATTTGCCTCAGGAAACATTGCTCAGTTGCATATCTGAGCACGTGGTAAACTGCTAAGCTCACAACATACAGATTACTGTTTCTGAGAAAGATTAGTCACAGTAGACAGACAAACCCTGATATGCAAATCAACACAGCCTCTTCCTTATGCACCTGACGACTGGATTATTCCAAAAACTGGAGAACCAAGGTTAAAGACACCTTATCTCCCACGTCTTTTGATAGATGGGAAAGAGGAATGCCAGAGTTTTAAATCTCAGAAAAGAGCAAGTGCTCCTCTTCCTTCTCCTTCACCCTGCACAAGACAGCCATAGAAATGGAACATATCTTTGTCAGGGTTTATTTACATGATAGAAAGTTCGTAATTTGAACAGTTGTCTCAACAGGAATTCAGCAATTAATGTATTTGTCTGTGTGTCTTCAAAATTCCAGAAAAAAAATAAAAACAGATTATTTAAGGAACGATGTGGCTTCAGCACGTACTGACGATCACTTGGGAGAAAAGTACCAGGCATCATCAACTAAAATAAAAAACACACATTAAAAATGACATTAATTCTATGCAACTAGCCAAACACACAAACATTTCAAAAGGAACTTTCAACTCTTTCAGATGCCTCCCCTCCCAACACAACACTTCCGGGTGAGCTCCGTCTTCGGCCTACGTAAAGCACGTCCTCAAAATAAAAGCCCTTCACTTGGGCAGTTTGGCCGAAGCCACCCTGCAGCAGTTGCAACACTGACGTGACTAGCCCTGGAAAACATCAAAGATTAGGCAGGCTATGTTCAGTTGTCTCTCAGCTGTCTGCACTGTAATACTTCAGTAAATACATGCTATTTATTGGCACGCCATATAAGGGCAAATGGCACACAACTAGCTTTCCCATGATATGGGCTACACAGATGTTACTTCGCAAACAATTTGGAACTCTGCTCATGACTTCCAATCCCGTAGTGTTTCTGCAACTCCGTCTGTCTCCAACAGTGCATACATTTCTCTGTGGAGTTCTTGCCAGGAGAAATATGGTTTTTCTTTTAAAGTAAAAGTAACTAACAAAAATGAAAGTCTCAGATGCAATCTTATTTCTTAACTAAAAACATATGTTAACATGGAAAACAATATCATAAAAATGAATTGTTTTTTTTTTTAAATTACACTTGAAAATTAAGTATGGCTATGTCCTTTTAAGAAAAGGGGCTATTTATTTGATTTGCTAGCTACTATGAGGAATAACAAAAACATAAGGTAAAAGAATCTTTCTCAATTAAAAAGGCTGCCATATTTTTACCTTCCCTGATAAAAGGGATAGAAATATTTAGTCTTCTCATCATTTTATGCAGACTACACATTAACAGTAATCTTCTCCCATAAACAGCCTCTGAATTTCTGTCTGCAAGCTATTTAACAGGGGACAGGAATGACAGTCTGACAAAATATAATCATCTTCATCCTCATATTTACTCTCCCCCTGCAACAGGATTGCCTTAGGTCTTTTTTTTTTTCTTTTTATTAAAGTAAATGATTATAAAGAAAAAAAAGTCATATAGTATTTGAGATAAAAAAAGAATATACCTTCTGGGGAAACAGCATCTCCATTCACAGGTGCTGGTGCCTTAAAAAAAAAAGTTGTTTTTAGTTTCTTAGGTAGTATCAAAACTCAAAGCTAGATTTGCTCTTGATTTGAGTACCAAGATATATTAATACAAACACAACTTTCTGTAGGTCCTGCAGAACAATATTCTATCTTTGAAGACTTCTAAATATTCTCTTATTTTCTTAAGCTACTGTACAATTTTCTTTGTTGCTCAAATAACAAATTACATCTTATGTAACATCAAGAGGATTTTCCTACTCTTATTATCTTTGTGGATGAAATGATTTGCTCTTTACATACGAAAGAGTAAAAAATGTTACTTGTGCAGCAACAATTACATTACTGTACATGTTTTAAAGTATGCATGTGGGTATATACACACAACTTAGAGATACAAATATTTTAAAATAAATGTATAATGATACCCTTTTACAACTATATTTTGACAACAAGGAGTCAATTCTGTCGAGAGTGATGATTTCTGTTGCAAAAAGTATGTCTGTAGGTGCAAGTCAGACCTTCCTCAGCAAAGCTGGACACAGCACTACTACAGTGTATCCTGTTCCTGTACTTAAAGCTAAGGGAAGAAATTAAAGTCAATTCTAACACCAGCTGGAAGCAGCCTTCCTTGCAATGAAGATCCAAATATAGTTACACCAATAACAAAAAAAATCTTCCACTGTCCTCCCCTCAGTTCCTCAAAGAGGCAAGTTCTCCAACTGACATAACTGATGAGGAAATAGTGAGTATCTCAACACACAGGATCTTGCAAAATCTAGTTATGTGCACAAATCCAGTGCAAAAACTGGAAGGACACTGGCCTTTGCTGTGACACAGGCCTATCTAAGCTGGGCTTACCCCAACAGGCAGCCCTGGCACAAATCACTCAGGTGATGCGTGCAGCAAAGAAATAGCCTGAAAGACAGGGCTTACAGTAATTTGATGCTTCGTGAGAACAAAGCTGCACTGTGAACAACATTACTGTCTAAATGCATAGGTGGAAAATACTTCCTGCCATTACTAACAGCATCTAAAGACATTAGCAAGGATTCTACAGCATTTTGAGGACAGCCAGGTTCAAGCAGACACTGCAGCAGGGTGATTCTCTCATGAGTGTGGCTGTCGCTGAGCATGCATGCACAGGGCGGGCTCCCCAAAACAGCCTCAGAGCAGCAAGGGGAAAAATTCTCCTTCTTCCTGCTTTACCCAGTCAAATGCCCAGAGGGGTTACAAGCCCAATCTCGGGTCATAAAGGCAGTGTCAGGGTGATGAATGCAACCCAGATCCCCGGCCTCATCACCAAAACATTCTCTGCAGAGTTATCATACCCTTTCCAGCCTTAGGCAGGGAGAGCCGGTGATCATGTTGTACAAAAGGTGCCTGCAACTGCTCAGATAATTGCTCGGAAAGTGAGAACTCAGAGGACCAGCTTCCCACCTGGAAGGACAAACTCATTCCACTGAAACAGAAGGCTCTTCATGACAGAATCCTTCCACTTGTGGTCCAAGTGAAAAAACAAACAGCATCTTTTATTTGACAACTGGCCACTGAACAGACAGTGCTAAATCTACTAAGTTGTAACCAGAAAGGCAGTTAATAGATCTCCCTGCTTAGATGTGAATTATTTTAAACACATTAAGACATCTGCAGCTTAGGATTTTGGTTGATATTTTGATAAATGATAAGGAAAAGCCAAATGTTTTGGTCAAAGAGATTTTTCCATCTTTTATTAAAGAGAGTTTATCTAGCAAAGCTTTCCTAGTTCATTTTCTTTCAAGCATTACAAGGCCAAAATTAAGTGGTAAGTCTCAGAAACACTGCTCTGCTAAGTATGTATAGATTGCCTTGGAGGTTTTCCAATTTAAAAACCCCTCTGCGGCTTCTTCAGAGAGCTGGTGAGCAAGCGGTTCTTGGGATTACTGTTAATAAAGGTTTGGCTGTCCTGGTCAGTTTTGCAGATGGCAACACTCAAGAGCCCGAAACAAACAGTACACCTTAGCACTAACATATTCAGCTACAAAGCTGTGCTCCTCCAGGGTTTGTCCCTCAGTGTGCTTCACCATCAGCACTGAGACAGAGATGAAAGTTTTCAGAGGCCAAGAACCACCACAAACTTTCAGCTGGCTGATGTAGTTTGAACATTCAGTTCATGTCCTCATATGCACAGGTTATCTTCAGACCTCACTAGGATTGCCTGGACATGGCAACTTCCCCAGCTGTAAGATTTTTCCTGATTTACTACTTGTAATTTGACAACACACTTTCTGTCCTGGAAGTACAGTGGAAGTTCCCCAAGAGAAGCCATTTTAGTCCCCCACATCTGTAAAATAACGAAAGGTCTCATGCCAGCACAACAAGTCTTATTGAAATAAGCAGGACTACCTATGAAATTACTCAATCAAAAATGTATCTAAATCTGAACTGTGCATAATTTGGTAAGCACTTGACAAGGATTCATTTTTTACCACTTTTTAGTTAATTTTTCTTTTCATCATAAAAAATGGTTTATAAAAAAAAGTGTTTTGTTGTTGTTGCTGCTGCTGCTGAAAACCTGTTATATTTGATTTAATAAAAGGCAATTAACATCAACTAAAAAATTCTATAATTAAAGTCTGACCTAGGAAACAGGAATGTAACAAATCAATTCAGTGCCACAAGTTATTCAGAAATTATGTGGCAGCTGAAATATGTTTCTCACTATGAAAAAGCTCCACTCTTGGTTTTTCACTCTTCTGTTTTTATCCAGAATTTAATATATGGCATAATTTTTTAAAAGTCTTTTTAGTTTCAAAAACTAGATATAGACATCTTAAAGGCCATTAAGATTCCAGCACCAACGCTTACGTATTCTCACTTCTGCTCAAAAGAGACGAATGCTTACAAGCAAACTGGGCACTGGTACTAGGCAGAAAGATACCCCCTGTACATAAAATATACAGGTCAACTCATTTGCTTAGAGTCAGAATTTGACTGGTTGCCATTCAATTTCAAGAGTATCTTCCTTTTTCAAGCTACTTTAGATTAGAAATTGCATACAGTAATAACAGTATATAAAACAAGACTGCATCTTTTCCCTGTTTGGAAAACATCAAAAAAGTCACCTACCTAGCCATAATTCAAGCATTTATAATATACTGAAACAGAATGATGGAAAAGAACATGGCATGACCACTTCATAAAACAGTAATATTGCTTAAAAGAAATAAGGAAAGGCACAAAAAAGCCAAGAAGCATTTGATAAAACAATTTGATAAAAAGACAAATATTCATACATCAATTAAAGTCTGATTCAAAGCATGGGCTTTTATAAACATAATTTACGAATCCCAAACTCTATAAAATTTGTAATTTGCTGTTAAGAGCAAAATAATGGATATTGCTGGTTTAAACAAGTATTTATTTACTTACGTGTTTTGAAGTACAACCTGCACAGAACACACAAAAGGAAATACTCCTTTGCAGATTTGTCACTGTCCAAATTGAGAATATATTTGAACTTGAATTTTTTTTGCATTTAAATAGCCATTAAAATTTATTGGAAATTTGGAAGTATAGGAGTGGTAAATATTGTGTACATAACTGAGTGATAACTAAAAACCGTATCTGAATACTCAAATTAATTCTTCTCTCATATAAAATTTACAATTTCATTAATCAACATGGATCAAAACATACTCACAAGCGTGAACACTGAGCTTACTGAAAGCAACACATCAGGAGAGAAAGAAGTTCAGCTTGGCACCTCCTTATGTTTTAAACAACTTTTTTCTTTTCTCTCTCTTTGCGAGTGACTGAGCCTTACTTACAAATTACCACTGAGGGCAATACCTTCTTACTAGAAACAGTAGTTGGAGTCTTAACTGCACAGACTGTGGATGTTGTCTCCATTGAGACCGGCACTCGCATAATTACCGGGACTAGCGGAGCAAATCCCTGACTGCGCGCAGCCCTCGCTAGTTAGCTACCAGGCAGCCATGCACATGGGCAAAACACTTGGCATGCTCCCATGGTCACAGGCATAGGCCCAACCACAACTAGATTACATTAAAAAAGGAAGGAGAAAAAAGAAAAAGTAAGCATTGTGGGTTTCTTTTCTTCAGGTAATTTCTCTTAACTTTGCTTACATTCCAGCATACAAACTAGTATATTTTAAAGTGGAAGAAATTCTCCGTCACTAGCATTTGCACATGAAAGCATCAGACCTACAGGACATCTTTCTCGCCTAGAAAGGAAACCTGTGTGTTTTAATTTTATGTTAATTTGCAGAATATGACAGGCCTTCTTTACGAAACATTCATAAAAGCCTCCTCTTTTACAGCAATGCATTTAATTATGCAAGTAGACAAACAAAGGATGCTTTTAGTGATTAGGGACTACAGTCAGCTAGTCAATGAGTTTTAACACTGGGTGGTAACTCATGGCAACAGGGGAGACAGGGAAGACAGCAGGCTAGATACAAATAGCAGTCCATCTCGCTATTCAGCATCAGAAGAAACAGCACTACAGAAGAAAAAAAAAAGGAAGAAAACACACACACAAGAAAGAGCAGAATGGTAATGAACCTGCCAGAAAAATACAATTGGACCACTGCAACAAAAGATTTATAATATAATACTTAGATGTCCTCCTCTACCTTTGTGCTCTTCCTATTAATTACAATGCAATTTAAGGCATAAAGTAAGGGCTATTTCAGTTTAGCTACTTTATTTTCTTCTTTTTTTTAATTAACAAATTAAAAAAGTAAATATTGCCCTTACCGATTGCACAATTGATCGGGCATCCTCTTCACTGCAGCAAAACGGACTACCACCTACCAGAACATTTGTGCTGAGAAATAAAATTAGTATATTTATCAACTCTTAGAAAAGACAGATAATTAAGTATCCATAGGAACAGAAGACAAATCAAACCAAACCAAAAAACAAAAACCCACGCAACTCCACACAAAGAGCTCAGAAAAGAGGAAATCAAAAACAAAGTAACCAGCAATGTTGTTGGGGACTAGGAAGATATTCTTTGTTTCTTTGGGATTGAGGGTTGTTTTTTTTTTTGAGAGGGTTGTGTGTGTGTGTGTATGTGTGTGTGTGTGTGTGTGTGTGTGTGTGTGTGTGTGTATTCATTTTTATGCAAATGCTCTTCGTTACCGTAAGTAGCACTCTCACACTCTGCTTCTGGCAGCTAACTCAGGAATAATGCAAAGATCCACAGCTAGGAATCTAAATGTGCCCTAAGGTCAGAGAGACGCAGGCATTTCTTGAGCAAGTTACCTTGTGGGCTAACATGAATGGCACAAATGTCCTGCATTTCCCTTCTGCATTAAAGAACGGCAGGTGCTACATGCAGACAAAGACACTCTTGGTCTGCTGCAACCTGCTGCACCCTTAAGCACAGGCAGAAGGAAAAAAAAAAGAATCACACAGACACACAGACAGAAAACAATCCCCCTGCCCCACGCAGAAAAAGAAACCTCAGATCAAAATTCTGCTCTTACAAAAAGCATGAGATTCCTGTAAAGCTTCAATAATGGGCAGAAAAAAAGTACTACCAGTCTTCCTGCAGACTATGAATTCTTAAGCTTTCACATCAAAATTAGTTTGGTCATGAGTTTTTTTTAAAAAAATGGTCCTACACAACCTCTCAAAGGAAGACTATGATTTTTTTAAATTATTTTAAGTTGCATTAACATGTAGCTTCTAAAAAGTGCTTCTAAATCCATGAGAACTCAAGTTAAACAAAAAAAATGCAGGATAATATTCAAACTAAAATTATAACTGGTCCAACTGTAGAATTTGTTCCATGAGTCTCAAGGAAGAAAGTAAGTCACATTTCCACAAGAAAGTACACGAGAACAGCAGCCACCTAAGCACAGCCTTTGCCCTCCCACTTGGCTCATGTGAAGCTACAGCCCTTGGACAGCACCAGGCAAATGCACCGGCCTGCACTTCAGGGCAGAACTGTCACTGCAAACCAGTCACGAGAGCTCAATCAAGTCCCTTTTAATTTACATCAGGGCCAAACGTTGGCAGTGAACAGTAATTTTGCATTCTCCAGATTTTTTATTTATTTATTTATTTATTTTTAAAGAAAAGGAATCTTAAACAGCAAATAAATTAAGGAGGGAGTAAACAGTAACAAGACATACAGAGATTCACCCTAAATGATCCCAAACACACTCTCTGGGGCTATTGCTAGGAAGTTGTAATAGTCTACATAATTTTGTATAATTAATATATTTTTGAACCACTTACTATATTATGCAAGGTGCAATTATTAATTATCAATCTTAAAAACATAAATGTTCCTATGATCTCAAAGCAAAACATCCAAGCAGTTCATGCACAGCTGCTCCAAGTTGATAACCAATAGCACTAGTACAATACAAAGAAGAAAAGATTTGAGTGGATACTTACCATTTAATAGCACCTCCATCAGCTTTTTTATGAAGTAAAGCTTTCCAGTATTCATGGGTAGATTTAATAATTTCAACAGCAAAATCCTGGTTTATATGAAGGAAAAGTTTTATGATTTAAAAGGCTATTAAAGAGAAAAATCAGCAATAGAACTAGTTCATTAAAACATACTGTTTCACATGTTATTTTCCAGAAATTCAATGAAGCCTCAAAGGAGGCCCCTTAAAATAACACTCTCTTTATGAAAAGAAACAAACTTCACTATCTGTCAAATATACAGGCAATGCATTCAGGACTTTCTCAGTTGGCAACCAGAAAACTGAAATGTTGCATGAAAGAATGAAATTGGCAGTAGATACTGAACAGACATCTCCATCTACAGAAAACTGTACCAAGTCCTAAACGGGACAAAGTATGAGTCTATGAGTCCTCTGCTCTATGTGCACATCAGATGAGAGGTAACGTTTTCCCTTCCATGCTAGAATGTGTGTTTACCTCATTACTTGCTCAATCACATACGCATTCACAGCAATATAACATGTCATCTGCGTAACTGTGTTTGTTTGTTTGTTTGTTTAAAAACAAAAAATCAGGAGAAGGGGAATCAAAAAACCCATAGGGTCCAGATGCTATTTGGACTGCCTTGTAAAAAAAGCTGCCAACAGAACATTTATGAGTCCTAACAAGGAGCAACTTGGCAAGATGCCACCAGAACACTGTGAACTTCACCAGAGCTGCTGGAAGGCAGCCATGGCCGCCCTGCCACATTCTGGGTCTCCAGAAAGGCTTGAGAAGCATCCGAGTGCTCCAAACTGGCTACACCAGGGTCTTCAGAGTCTCAAATCCAAACTCCGACAATTTGACTACATCCCTTTTAAACTGTTGCTACGGCAGAATTACAGGGCAGGCAAATTGGGAAGAACAGTGACTGGGAGAACAGGGAATAGACCATTAGGCTCTGCAGGCTTCTTACCCTAGATTTGATTTATTTAAAACACACTTCTAGTGCAGAGGGGAGCTGGAGCATCTCTAACCATGCAATAAATGAATAAATAAATAAATAATGTGTAACATTGTCCATGATGGTTAGAAGGCATTTTATATGACTCTGAAAAAGCACACTGCAAGGCTGGACTGGCTGACACAGGGACATGATTCATTAGGAACTTAGGATTTTCTGCCAAAAAAAATTGTATTGAGTGCACAAGGTATGATTTGCAAAGTATTTCTACTCAGATCAAAATCAATTTCCTCCGGAGAAGTCCAAGCATTTTCCTCAGCAAAGGCTACTCCCAGGCCCACTCTCCTTTCAAACACCGACCACTTTTTGCTACAGGATGTTTAAAAAGCCATTTATTTTTTCTAAAAAAGGGAAAAATTCTTTTCAGTCTTCAAGCCAAAAACAGCTCAAATGTTCTGGTACAAAATTACCAGGAGAGAGTATACCTTGCGCAAATACCAAATATGGAAAAGTCTGCAACCTATTGTCTGTCTTAAACTGCAAAGCCTTGAAAAAACGTCACAAAAATTATCAATCAAGACTGGAAGAAAAAAAAGTCTGTTCACTCTAAGGATCAAAAATATTGTAACAAGCACCGCAAACATATAGTCTCTTTAGGATTGGGAACAAATGGTTTTAACTGATTACCTTTAATAACACACATTTCTCCCTTGGAGAAAAGGAAAGGCATCAACAATTATTTATTAGTCTGCATATGCTATATTCAAAGATGCCTCATATAAGAAAATCTCTACATTAAAGCTCCTCTTTTGCAATAATCCCAAAAATCTCGGATGGATTGAGGCAGCCATGTGGCAGCAAAATACACCTCTAATTTTGTATCATCTTCACCTTGTCTTTAAATTCTCCATTAAAAGCAAACTGATTTTTTGGTTTTCCATCTGGGACCTTATATGATCGGAACCAGTCAATTGTAGCCTCAAGGTAGCCTGGTTTGTGCTTCCTGACATCATCAATATCTGTTGATAAAAAAGAGAGAGGAGATTACGCACAGATTTGTAAGTTGATTTCACTGAACACTTTCAAAGTCAGAGAACTTTATTGCATCAGCTGCCATAGTTGAAATTTTATGATTTCAATACCACACAAAACAGGTAAAGCAGTTGCCTCCTGGTCTTCATTAACTAAGACCCAAAGGGACAATGAATAAAAATACTATACTTATGAAAAGTAAAGAAGAATATTCCATGTTTATAGACTTTCAATCTTGCTCCTCTTGCAATGCTTACAAAATAAGTCTTGTGGAATAACCCAACAACTGTATGCACTACATGAATTTTTTGATAATGAAATAATATCTACTAAAAAGTACTTCAATACATTGCTTTTAAACAACCATCCCAAAACCAAGTATGGGTTTGACTTCTTAGAGTTGTATTAAATTCATCCCTTTTTCCTCATTACTTCCAAATTCATCCTCGCAAATATGAGACAGGCACTTGCCAGGCACTCTGAACCCCACTCTGCTGATAACCCGTACCTGTTATCTACATCCTTGCAGTGATAAGCCAGCTCAACCTCCTGCTGTGCAGAGTGGGACAGGACCCAAGGAGGAACGCACGCACAGCACACGCAGGGCACGCCTGGAGACATTGCCCCAGTGGGTGCTGAGAGATTAGGAGGAACAGGAAGGTTCTGCTCTACAACACACACATCCTTCTCTTTCCAACTGCTTGTCTCATACTGCCCCTCTTGCCAGAAACAGGAGTTGTGGGATTTTTTTGTTTGTTTGTTTGCTTTTGTTTTGTTTTTTAAAACACCATGTCCCTACTGCACACAGTCCTGCAATTTCAAAATTTCACTCTGCCCAGGTGCCCTTTCGCAGCGTGACTCTTCTGTAGTTTTACAAGTCATTTCTTTCCTTCTCCCTTCCTGCTTCCCCGGCATCTCCTCCTGTCACTGTCCCATTGTCCACCCTGTCTGGCTTCTCTGTTCTCCTCTCCTGTGAATGGGTCTCAGTCCCAACTGGCAATGACTGCTAAGGGACACTCTCCTGCCTACCCTGTCAAAGGTACTTCTTTTATGAGATTAACTCCTAGTCATGTCATTTCCAGCCTTCAGTAACAAGAATATCTTTCTAAAGTCTAGCCTCTGGATCTGAGGGAAAAACAAACAAATAAACAAAGCAAACAAAAAAAAACAACACAAAAAAATCCACCCACCATACAAGCTACAGACAACTCTCTACAGATCACTGAGAGTTAACATTAACATGTGGACTGAACTCTAAGCTAAACTAAAGCTACACGAGATGATACACTAAGCATTCACAGGCATCAGATAAGTGCCACTCCCAAATTCCACTGGATCACATACTACCCAAAGGATAAAATATAAAACCTTGAAGAGCTCTACTTGAATTTTTGCTTCTACATGCACTTAATAGGCCTACGTGCCTATGGACTCAGAGCAGAATACACTTTGAACTTAGCTGCTGGCTCTTTGCCTGTAGAAAATCAGAGAGTTTCACTGGCAGAATTCCAGGAAAAAGAAAAGAAAAATTTAAAAAGACATGTAAGGTTGGGCTGGAGGTGGGTCTTCTTCCTGCAATGCAAGTGTAAAAGGACAACAAACCTTTCACAGTAGATTGGGTAGACAGTTGGGGGCCAAAAGTGCAAGACTGACCAGAAGGAATGAGTTAGAAAAGGGTGGGTCTTGGTTGAAGGTGGGATGCTCTATTTGAGCAGTATAAAACTAAAGCTACAACTAAGATTATTTTTAGTTTAGGATGCAACTGCACCATCCTCTTCTCTCCAAGGCAGGGAGTATTCTTTCTCCTGAGCCTGTATGATCTCCTCTGCTGGGGTCTGCAGCTGCAACTTCGATCACTTCTTAAATACACACATTGGCAAAGTTATTGAGGTCTATAAAGTGAAGCAGGCTGCAGCAACTTCCTTTGCTCCCAGTGATGGATGAACTCCAGGTCTTCATCTCCACACAACACTCAAATTCAAGCACGCTTTCTCTGACCACTGTTCCTTTTCTGGTTGCTGTTCCAGCAAATCTCTCACCCAAAGTTTCTTCATCATTTCTCTTCCTTGGATATTTGTCTCCTATTTCCCTCAAAAATTTTCACCAGGAAGAGTTCACTGATAGCCGTTTGAGACTCTCCTCATGTGGCGCACCAGATATTTGTGTTTTAAAGACCCAAATACTAGAATAGACTTCAGCAGGCTCTCATTGCCTTCCTAAGCTAGATCATCTTCATAAACAAAATTATTTCATCAAGTCTTGTATTTTTGTCCTTGGAAAATATCTGGTCTATGTAAGCTGACTAGGCAGAACCAGGCTACAACATTAGAAGGTCTAAAAGCACTGTCTGCTGTATATTCTGGCTGTGAGGCCTGCAGAAGGAACACACTGGCTGCCTTTTTTTTTTTTTCTGGCTCTTTGCAGATTTGTTTCCTTTCCCTCCATGCTTCACTTCACTATTCTTTATTATGAAGGAGAGCTACAGGGTACCAAATGAGGCTTATCCTGTTGATTATAAAAAATAAAACTGTAATAATGGGAACTGGGGGTCAAGTAGCAGGAAGAAAGTGCAACAGCAAAAAAAAAGAAAAAAATTAATCCTGCTGCTGTGGACTCAGCACACACAGCCCAAAAAATATAAGAAAAAAATAGCAGCCTTCGCAAGGTGCCTCTTAAAAGGCATCACAGAAAATCTTGAAAGACGGCCTATCCTCCACTTGGTTTGAAGTCCAAACCACAGCTTTGGAGCATCAGGAGAAGGAAGAGAAAAAGATTCTCAGAGAATAGAAGAGGAAGCAAAAAAAGGTTAAAAAAAAAGTTAATGGTAGGCAGCACTCTGATTTAATGCACTAATATCTGTAGAGTTAGCCTCATATCCCAAGGAAGATATGAACAAAGAGGAGTCAGGTGTCTCCTCCACAGCAGACACAGTTTTCTGACCCTAACTGCCAATCTTATGTTAAAGGGGGCTAGGCATACATGGAAGCCACAAGCACAGACCTGGTCTAATGGGATTCTATCTCTGCAAGAAAGCGCTGCATACTGGGACAGGGAAGAGAAAGGTCAGGCTCCTGCAGCTAACACCCCTCAAAAGGCATCCATGGGCTCTAGGCTCTAACTTCTTTCTGTTGCCTACATGCAACTAGAGATTCAAGATTTCTAGGTACCAAGAGTTATTCACCAAGGGTTAAGCAGGATGAGCTGGCTATCGCACTATGGCCTGCAGTTTAGACTCAGTAGGGAAAATCTCTTGAGGCTGGCACAAACTGGTGCTAGCTCTCTGGCAAGGGACTGAGCCAAGGCAAATGTGGCTCCCAATTCTAGTAGGCCTTACAAAAGGGAGTGACAAAAAGATTTGTACTGAACTACCATTTTTAGTACAACAGATGCTGCTTTTTGCAAGCAAAGCGAAAACAACATGCTCGCAGCAAGCTTTCTAAACAAGGTCTGTGGGAAGAGAGGACATATGTTTTTAATAACATCCTATAAACATTTACAGGAAGCAGCAGCTACATTCCATATAAAGGCATTTGGTATATTTTGTGCAGCACAGTGTGAGGGGGTAGAGTGGAATCCTAGTACATATAATTAATTTCTTTAAATTGAAGGCTTACACAAATCCACAACAAAGGTTTTTGGAGACTCTGCTGCTGCTCTGCATATAAATACACTCACAAGTAAGGACATATAACAATATAGACCACAAAGTGTCCAATATGGTCTATTTTTGCCATTTAAGGTATGATCAAATAACCCCCAAAAACTCTTGAGTGAGCATATGGGGTAAAAAGCAGGACAGTATAGCACAGCTTACTATATCGGCACTGGGAAATGGTGGTGCACAAAAGCCAGTGGAAGTTGCTCACTTTTGTTGACTATAGACAGGTATCTTTCCAGCAAACAATAGCATAAAACAGCTGCTTAATTCTCAAGCCAGCAAGTCATCCCAGAAATACCATCTTTGCCCCACCTACACCACTTGCCCAACGTTTTTAGGGAAGGTAAGAAGATTGAGAGCCAGCTTTTTCATAAGCTGCTTTACACACACTTTTATTGCTAGTCATTTTCAAAAATTCTTGTCCAATGTAAAAAATGCTGTATATACACTTGGACCAAATTACACCATCAAGGCACTGTTCATCTTTTTGGTGTTTCCTTGTAAAGCACATTAGATATATATGCCAATTTATTTAATTCAGTCCAAATTATGAGATAAGCAGACAGGAAGCTTTTCTACCCCAAGAATTTGCTTCTTTCTTTGGCCAATATGTTACATTAAAAAGAAGGCCAGGAACTCATATACTGCCAAGATTTAGTGTTTCAGAGTGCAAGGAGATTTTAGGCCCTTTACCAGACCTGCTTGGACTGAAGTTGTTTTGTTAGTCTGCTAACAACCATCTGGCTAGCAGCTGGCCTAAGCAGAAAGATAACTTGGTGGTTTTCAGGTAGCTACAAAGGCAGATCTTACTGAAACAGATAAATCTGAAAGTAGACAGCTTTAGTTTAAAAGAATCTCTCATACACACACCTGCATCTGATGTATAGCTTCTATTTAGAGAGAAGGAGGAAGGGGAAGAGAGAGAAAGAGAGAGACAGAAAGAGAGAGAGAGAGAGCCAGAGAGAGAGAGAGAGCGCGTGCGCGCGCCAGGGAGGGAAGCGAGAGAGAGAGAGAGAGCTCCACCAATATTAAGCGCTATAATTTCAAACAGATTACTTTCTAGAACTCCGACCAAGAAGTCACTAGCCCCTGCTATTGCTACTGATGATGCAGTTCCCACTTGAACAGATTCTGAGCATCACTGATCCTTTCTGGGTATTATAACCATAAACTACAGTTTTTCATTGTTCTGTGTCAAAGACAGTTGCAGGCAGAGTTTCCAATTTAAAGCTGTATTTATCAATACGTGCCTGCAGGACACAGTACTGCAGAGCACTGTAAATAACAATGAGAACTGCTCATAATTTGGGATACTCCGTTTTAAGTTCTGTGAAGTCTCACAAAAATCAACTGCACTCATGAGAACTATCACTATCCCAGAAGGAGAATATACAGAGTACCTTGGGTGTGCTTAAAGCTGCAAGAGGAATTAATAAGGTACGCAGGCTCAGGATGGGCTTTTCAAGTAATCATCACTCTGGTGCCTCAGAATTATCTTTCCAAATGTTCTGGAACTACGCAAACACTGGGCAGAAAACAAACGTGATGATTCTCAGACCAATTGGAAATGTTTAATGAAAGATACAGAAATGACTGCACAGACTTAGAAGGCAACACGTAGCCTCTTTCCCTAGAAGCATGCTACTGTAACACAGCCGCATTTCAGTTAAGTGAGGTATCAGTTTTATCTGCAGCTGCTGTCCCTTTATGCTGAAATAATTAACATCTCTGGAAAGGGGGGGAAAAACAAGTATAAAAGGACATATTGTACTGCATATTCCAACAGATTTGTTTGTTTTCAGAATGAAGAGGGATTGCTGCTAAACACTGCAGGCTACAGGCATGCTTTGTGAAAGCAGATGGGGGGGGACTTTTTTTAATCCTGAACTGCAATTCCAACCCCAAAGTGAAATTATATTAAATCAGAGATATTTCTCTCTCCTCTGATATTTCTGAATCTCAGCAGAAGAGCTCTTCAAGTTTTACAGCTATTCTCTGATGAGAAAAGATACACAACGTTATCATCTAAGACTAGAGGAAATGGCCACAAACTGAAGCATCCGAAGTTCCACAGGAACTTCAAGAAACATTCCTTGACTATGAGGGTGACAAAGCCCTGGCACAGGCTGCCCAGAGAGGCTGTAGAGTCTCCTTCTTTGGAGATCTTTAAAACCTGCCTGGATGCCACCCTGTGCCACGTGCT
>JAUBOD010000033.1:78062-90315 GCA_032353885.1 Nothura maculosa | reverse complement strand
GTGTTTCACTTGCTGACTCCTACAATATTTTTTCCATCTAATCAAGAGAAGTTTCAGCTGTCATTCACTCATCCCCACTGCTGAGGCAAGAGGCTGTGGAAGGAAATAAGGTTAAAAGATGTAAGTGCCTGTAAGGGTAGAGACTGTCGCTTCGATTCTCGAGCAGTAAGAGAAGCGCCCACTCCAGTATCACAGCTGGGATTTGTGAACAGAAAGGATATTTTCTGCTGAGCCATTGTAGCCTTGGCTAGCAGGAAGTGACAAAAACTACCTCACAATGAAGTCTTTCTTATCTTGTTCTTTCCTATGAGCCTTTAAAGGCTCATAGGGAAAGAGTGGGGGAGGAGGGAACCACCCACACATACATACACACACAAACCAACAAAACCCCACCATTACATATACTATGTAGTTTTTCCCCAGTAGCTAAAAATTGCAACCAATTGAAATGTTAAGCCTGAAAGCACATATTCAAATAGGGAGCTGTGGTTATCCAGACCTGTTACTACTTGTTAGAGACTGTTTTCCATTGAGAGATATCATATATTCAGGGACCACTGACTGCTAATCATGAGCAGTGTTTACTTCTTAAACGTTGTTTCCCTTGGGAAGAACATTGTCACATTTTCAAAAAGGTGAAAAGAGCTGACCTTACAGTGGGCTTCTCTTCCTCAGCTAAGCTACACCTGCTGTGTTAAAAATGACTTCTATATTGTGAGCATCTTGAGCATGGCACTCTGCACATCTGTACAGGCAAATCATGTCTAATTAGCCAGGCCCAGACTCCTGTTCTTCCTGCTGACTGAGGCAAGAAATTCCTGCCCAAGATGTAGGTGCCTGCCTTGGAGATGTGTGTAAAAGCCAAACACGCAGAATCCCCCATTTTAGCAGTGATCATGGAGGCCCAGGGTGTTGTTTGCTAGCTTAGCCAAAGAAATGCAGCTGGTAAAAATGAAAGGATGCTGGCCACTACCTGCTCTGCTTTCAGTCTGAAGGACAACTATTGTAAGGGCAGGGAGATAGCACAAGCATTTCCAGAGCTCACAGCACAGAAGCAGTGAAAGCAGCCGCTTCGGATGCTCCATTAGCCCTTGTGGGCAAGGCAGGGGAGACATTTTGGTTCCCATGCATTTGGATCATCTTCTCTAAATTTAATCACACCATAAAGACAGCTTTTTTTGGTGCATATCTGAGTGTTTCCAAACTTGAGCTGTATCTCCCTGCTGTTTCCACTACGTATATAGGCTCTATTCAACTATAAAGAGGTTTCAGCTGAAACCAGATCATACAAAAAGAACTTGGCATAATCATTGGATCTATATCCTAAAAGGCTGAAACAATTCTTTCTCATTTAGATTTCTCATTTATATTTAAATAGAGGGGGGTGCCTAAGAATTACATGTTTTAACTGCATAAGAATAACATGTCTTAATACTGTTGGAAGGGTAACTAAAGCCAGGTTCCTGACAGTCCTTTCTCATTTGAACTGTCTTTTCAAAAAGATATAGGGCCAGATTCACTGGTACCCTCTGGTCATTCTATGCAGTTCTGCTGACACACAGCAGCCATAAACCTAACTTAACTGGCCAGTTATGGCTGCTCGGTGTCACTGCAGTGGATCAGCAAATCTGGCCCATGATTAGTATATATCCTTTCAGGGGAAGCTAATAGATGTTCTCTTTTTCTCTTTTTACAGAAAGATATATGACGAAGAGTAAGTACTATGCCTTTTTCAAATGTAAAATAATATTTTTAAATATGCTTAAAATTGTACATTTGGAAATGTTAAGAACACAAGCATTTTGTTTCAGCATAACCCATAGATTTCTCCAGGACATAAATCGCAAAGGCTTCATTTTTAATTTCTGTAATTGACTGGTTTTCCAATTAGCACTGCATGAGCTTTGCAGCATCCTCCCAAACTTGTGCTTTGTGAAGCTATTTAATCTGCTTGCCAACCCATTAAGGGCCCCTTATTATCACCTTGTTGTCTGTTAGACGTGCCCAGGTCTGAGGAGCGCTTCTCAAGAGCACAGTGAGGGCTTTGAAGTCCGGAGTTCTGAAATCATTTTGCGCAGGCCTTGGTAAACCTGCTAAACATACATTACGTTCACATGTAAAGCTATTTCTGAAGTGACAACCTTTCTGTAGCCCTAAGCATATAAGAGGTCCATCTTTCCCAGGATATTCCTTCTGACAAAGTGCCTGGAAGAACATTAGAAGAGAACAAGTGTCTAATCTCGCTTTGCCACAGTTCTTGTCCATCCTTCAGTGAGCTGTGGTTGAGGGACTTCCGAGCCAAATGTTGCATCTTTGGAAAGCCTTAAAGGAAAATTGATTCCAAGGCTGCAGTTTCTGGACATCCAGCAGGTCAACATGATGGAAATGCAACAAATCCAGAAGTAACCTGCATAAAGAGGCCAAGGAAAGGGTTAGCTGAACTGAAGAAAATGATGAAGTCTCAGGCAGAAATGTTAAAAAAAAAGGCCATGTGTCCTTTCTGTGGGCAGGAAAGGAACATCTGTAAGGTCAAAGAATTTGTCAGTCTGTCAGTCACACATCAAAAAGGGAATCAGTGTAAAAATAATCTTGATCATTAAACAGGCACTGAAGGATTGCATTTAGAACTTCTAAAGTTAGGAGTTTTGAGCTTCATTCAACACTAAGAAAGGGTTTTGGTTTAGAGTTTCAATAAAGAAGATTCTTGGATCCTCCTCTCTCAGAGAGCTGGGGCTTTAAGGGGGATACATGTAAAGGGAGATATATGTAAAATAGAACCATAAGATCATATAAGACAGCAACACACACACAGAAATAGAACAAGACTGCCTGCCCTGACTTGCATAACCCCATTTAGAATTGAATGCCCAGTTACTTCCTTTAAACACTTTCTAATAAGAGTCTAGGATACAATTTGCTGCAATTACATGATTCTTTAAGCAGCAAACTGTCAAAAAAGTCACTCAGAAATGTCATCTCCCATGATTCAGTGTAGAACTTGTGGAGTCTCGGCTGCTGCTGGGTAGGACCGTGCCTAAAAATTTACTTAATGCTGAACTAAGTAGTAGAGCATAGCTCACCCTAACCTATCTGCAATGTCACTGGTCCCAGATCCCTTTACATTCAAGCATGTTAAAGAAAACAATTACATAAATACCAACGCTGCCCTTTGCTGTCAGCACAATAGGTTAACTCCTGTCTGGATTTACAGCTGTGCAGCCTCTGTGAATTCCCTGGCTTTGCATGAGAACCATACAGCAGGGTAAATTATTTCCCCTACGTGTTTTGTACTAAAATGGACTTGACTTACACCCAGTACACCATAAAGCCCAAGTTTTTAAATCATATTGCAACCTGTGGTGCATGTACAGTTCCCAAACTGCCAAGCAGAGTATGACACCAGGCTCAGCCCCACTGTATCATACTGGCTATCCTGTTCTCCACTGGAAGTACCTGTGAGAGAAGGGGAGAATGTGAAACAGTATCGAGCCACCTGTCTTGGTGTAGCTTTCCACAACATACTCATACTTTTTTAGGATTTTTTTTTATTTTTTTATTTTTTTATTTTTTTTTTTGTATTTGAGACCTTATTTTGTTGCATGGAGGAAGAAACAAGATGTGTCAAAGCTCACTGCAGTTAACACAGCTACGGTTACTGCAGAGCTACAGAAATAACTTGCAGCAGGATTAGTACAACTACTTACAGCCTGGAATACTTGCTAAACTCACGATCAGACGAGGCGGCTGAAGTAGCATCGCAAATGAATTAGCAGCTTAATTTTCTGTGTGATGAATGTCGCAAGCTGTTACACATCTGTTTCGGCTGCACGGCAAGGCCACATCCTGCCAGGGGTCCTGTTAGAAACGGGACTTATCTGGGGAGAGTGGTTATCAGCAGATAGTCTTGCTGGGGAGAATCAGATGAGTTGAACTTCGTGGCATTTAGTACCCCCAGGGAGTCATTATCTTATAACAAACCTACTATCTTCCAGACCATATTGCTAGACTGTGTCATGCAGATATGTGAACAGAGGGCTGTTTATCACTTGGGCAGCTGTCCAAAGTGCAACTATATAAAGGGAAGACACTTGAAGACTTTTCCATTCATGAGGCAGCTTTATAGATTTGCATTCATGGGCCTTTTCAGAGAAAACAATAACAATTTAAGTTTTTTTTTCCTTCGTTATTGCTGCCAGAAACTGAAAGAAGGGAAAATAGCTCTCTATAATGTAGGATACAGGAGAAGTGAGCAGTATTGAAATGAGGAGACATCAAAAAGCCTTAAAAGGCATCTACTGTTAATTTTTTTTCCACGCAGAACTTTTACAGATAATGGCTTTCCAAGAGAGATGGTTTAAATATGCAGATGCCTCTTTTCAAAGGCATTCAAATTGTCAGTTAATTAGTCAGCTGTAAGGATTGGCTCTTGTTATTTATATATACACGTACATCCATAACAGTGGGAATGAAAGCCTTTTCCCCTTCTTTTACTCCTCCTGCTGCACAAAACAATAGATAGCAGCCTACAAAATCAAATGGTGCTTTTTGCACTTTCATTCGATATTGTGTGATTTCCTTATCTTTCTCCATTCAAAAATCCTTCTTCCTCTAGCATTATGCTGCTCAATTTTGGCAGCCCTTTTCTCTCCAAGATAGCCCTTTCAAGCATGCAAAGGGAAAGCTCTGGGCTGTATTACCATGCTGTGGTCCTGCATTGCTGCCAGTAGCTCACTCTGAGTTTCCAAGAGGTCTGTGGATCACCCGCAGTTCACACCGGCGCTGGTAGCAGAGCATTTACCAGTTTGCTCAGGAGAGTGCTCTGAGGAGAAGGGAAAACAGATCCTTCTGGCACTGAGTTGCCAAGAAGCCCAACATGAGCTGCTGCTCTTGGGTGGCTCAGCTTTGCAGCATTACAGCAGTAGTTAGCAGGGCTAGTTTGAAGCTCCTCAGTAACACTGAATTTTGTTATCCATAGCTTAAGTACAAGAGCATGTGTTTGTCCTCACCCTTACAGGTGGCAAAATTCAGAATTGTGCTACAGCAGCAGAATAACTTTCCTCAGGCAAAGACTAAGTCACAGGCTGAGCAGTAGCCAGCCCCGACCCAGGGATTGGCCCCCTGGTACTCCCTGCTTTGTCAAGGCCATTTGCTCCTGCCAGCCCCAGGGAATGAAATGAAAGTGCCATGGAGAATCCTGCCCTCTCTCCGTGTTTCCTTCCAGATTTGGAAGAACTGGCCTGCAAATTGTACAACCTCTAACCATTAAATATAGCCCACTGGAACACAGTAGGGAAATATAGAAGGTAAAAGGGTCCCAGTGGTAAGGTAAGAGGTATTGTGAAGGATGCAGCAGCACACAGGCATCCCAGTTACTCATAGTGAGGAGACATTACAGTGTTAAAGTTGAAGGGCCATAGCAGGATGTAATAGCCACTGCTTACATCTGCACTTACAGGCATTTCTTAAACTTCCTGTATTTGTTTTTTTCCACTTACATCTCCCTTCTTTGGTGTCATGGTATTTAAGTTGTGCCATATATATACACCCCCTCAGACTGAGTGGGACAATTTCAGAGGTAATGTCTAACCAATAGTCTGGCAAATTGCTGAAAATACAGAAAACTCAGAGCTGTCTCACTGAGGGGGCGAGAGGATGGTTTCATTTACAACTGCCCGTGCTCCCTGACAGATGTGTCTTACCATTGACATAAGTGGTAATTGCATCTCTATGACTCAGTGCAGAATAGTGCTCTATATTGTGTGTGGCTGAAAGCTTAACAGTAGAAGAGGCAACAGCTCCAATAACTTGAAATCAATAATAAAAAATTTGTCTTCAAGGAGTTTCTTCTTATGTGGCAATTTCTTTTTGTATAAATTACAGAGGAAAGCCAAATCTAATGGACATGGGATCCCTGATGATCAAACCAGTACAACGGGTGATGAAATATCCGCTGCTACTGTGTGAACTCCTGAATTCAACTCCTGCTTCTCACCCTGACTACAAGGCATTACAAGATGCCCTTGCTGCTATGAAAAACATTAATGTGAACATTAATGAATTCAAAAGGAGGAAAGACTTAGGTAAGAAAAAGGCATGCAATTAAAGAGAGTTTCAAGTTCAGTCATACTACAGTTTTAGTGGGTGCTATTTAAGTTCTACACTAAGCTTTACAAAGGTAAATAGATGTCTTGATGCTGCATGCCCTCTACCAGCTATGTTATCTTACAGGGGCCACAGATTCCTTAAAAATAAAGACAATTCACATATACCTATATTCATTGTCAGTAATGCAGTTGTAAACACTAGTAATTAGGACAGTAGTTGTGATTTTTCTTACAGACTTGTCATTTGAAGCCTTAGCACTCTTCCTAAGGATTAACAACAAGGTTTTAATCATCTCTGGTGTTTTCACATGAGATTACTGCAAGTGATAGCATCTGGTCTCAATGGCTTCATATTTGTGTGACCAACTCTGTGAACCTTGGAATATTATTAATGTTATGAAATTCTCTGCAGTACTCAAGTATAAGAGAAATGATGACGATGAATCCCTTAAAGAAAAGTTCTCCCGACTGAATATTCACTCCATTAGCAAGAAGTCCAAGAGGGTCACCAGCCATCTGAAAATACTGACAGGAGGAGAGCCTCAGGTACTTACTCTTCCATTTGCATTGGCAGTTCTGGTTTTGCACACTTTTTCCCTCCCCCTTCTTTTCCCCTGCCTCCCCCAATGTTTAGAAATAGATTTGGGGTGTTGCTTTTCTGTATCATCCATAAAGTCACTTTCTGAATGATCAAAAAAGAAAGAGATAAAGATCATTGAGTAAAATAGAGAATAACCTAGTGTGTTTTACCTTTCCTTTTGCATCTAAGTTTTTATAACATCTTCAGAGAGGAAGCAACCAGTAGTTTTATGAAGCTTATGCTGAGATCAGATGGCAATGGTTGGAGCTGGTGCTAATAACATGCTCAGTCCCTCTTAGTCTAAACCATAACATTAAATCCTGAATCTACTGTAGCAGATTGATAACACTTATTTTCTGATCAATCAAAACAAGGGGTTTGCCTCTACATGTATAACATGTAAAAGACTATAACAGTCAAAACAGGGACAAAGAACTTGGTCATAAATCCAATGGGTGGTCCCAGATAAAATACTCCTTCATAGTTCTGAGGAATTCAAAAGCTGTCAGGAAAAACTTTCAGAAAGTCTTAAATCTAAATCTCAAATAAAGTCAACTAAAACTGACCTTGACAATGGTATCTGGTGCATCTCACTACACAAGACAGTTGATACAGTCACTTCTTTGTACATGTGACCTTTCAAGATTTTTTTCCTGTTTTGTTCTTGATCAGTGGTTTCCCACCTTGGCTGACGCAAACTGCCCGCATTCATTTTTCTGTTCATTTACATGCAAAGGGGAAATTCTGCTATTTTCCTTGTTTTTCCCACCAAACTCCATGACAAACAAGAACAGAGTATGAGATTCAAATGTAGCTCCATGAGTGTGTGAAGAATTGAGCCTTTTTCTTTATCAATTTATTTTGTTGTTTAGATTAATATATATGTATTTTTCCAAATTGCAAACTCCATTTGCAAACAGTTGCAAGTGGCTTTCAAAATAGGACAGATCTGCTAAAAGTTCAGCCCTCCACACTCTGTGGAGACTGAGAAAGCTCACAGTTTTTATCTGAGACACTGCAATGCTTACAGCAAAGCCACAGGAAACCCATCTTGATTTCTCTTAGGTTTCAAGTCACAAGTAGTCAGATAGAAACTTATTCACTGGGATTCTTCAGAGAACAGAAAACCACCCCATTCCCAGCTAGCTGAGAAGACCAGGCAAGAAAAGCAGGTCCTGCTCTAGAGGTAACAGCACCACCTGCAGCCCTCCCGAGAAATGGCCCCAGCTGCCACCCAAACCGGCACTCATGGGCATGACAGTAATAGTCGCTTGCTTTTTTACCACCGTTTTCACAAATGGGGAATTAGTACAGAGCAAATGAAGCCTTTTTTTTTGCTGATACAGATGTTCTTAGTACTCTCCTGCCAAAGGCTTGACCAAAAAATAAGGTGGCTGTCATGTAGCCTCTCAACTTCTTAGATTAAAGCTGGAATAGTTAGCTTGAGGAAAATTAGAGAATCTAGCTCTTTCTTGAAAAGGAGATGTTGAAGGAAAGTTTTAGATTTTTCCAGCAAAGCTCCAAGCATTTCTTTCATTAGTGAGACTCCTTCATACTGCCAAAGTAAAAGTGCAAATATCTATTTTAGGTGAAAGATCAGACTTTTAATAAGGAAGAAAAGCTGTTTCGAAGTTTAGAAAAGACAGTGAAACTTTGCATGAAGAACATTTCATTCTTCTCACAGCATCTACAGGTAGGTACATGCTTGTATAAAGTCTAGCCACAAATAAGATCCATAGCCAGTTTAACACATTTCTGCCCACTCTGCACACTGGCAAGGGAGAAACAAATAAAGAGTAAGCAGGCCTATATGCATTACAGTTTGTAGCACACAAATTATGCTTCTGCTGCATTCACAGCAAGGCCTCACCTTGCTGGGGGAGAGCACCTACTGCTTGTCATCAAAGTGTGCAGAATTATGTTACAGCTGCATGAGTTATCTTCTAAAACACATACTGGACTAAAGACTTCTTCCTTTATGCTCTGTGCTGAACCAGGAAATAGCATTACATTTACAGAGTGGTGAAAGTGCTGTATACATCCTCACTTTAATTCCCCTCTTGGAAAACATCGTTTTGTTTGTGACTTACCTGCTTTTCCCTCTTGTGGATGAGTTAACAGCTAGCATGCACAAGGTCCCTCCAACTGCAAGTTTGCTTGAGAGCTAGGTAAGAAGTAACCAGATGGGCAGAGCTCATCACAAACGCACCTTGTTCCATTCAGCGAACAAGACAAATCCTGTGCACTCACCCAACAGACTTGCAGACTGCAATGATGCTGACAGTTCATTATCCAAAGGGATGCACCCTTCATTAAGCTTGAAATTCACTCTAAGGGAAAAGTTCTGTTTCATTCTTTCTTAGTCCTCCAAAACAGGCCTGAGAGGCTGCATGAGCCTTGAGCTGGCTGCTTGCTGAAGCACAGCCTGCATTGGGAAGCTCCTTAGTTTCCAGGTTAATGTTTGTCTGAAAGAAAAAGTAACATTATTCTTAATTAGTTGGAAAATATTGGAAATAGTTAAAAAACATGGAAAATATTGTCCCAGTAGACACACAATGATTACAAATTGCACTGATAACTAAATAGATATCAAATAAAAAATACTTCTGAATTCCATCAATATTCTTGCAGTGCCTGAATGAGTGAATATAGTATATTAAAGAAATCATACTACATTTTCATCTTTGTACTATCTTCTCATTTAGGATTCCATACATCTGGCTGCACAGAACATAATTGGGCTTCAAGAAATTTTGCAAGATAAAGAAAATGAAGTCAATGACAGTTCAATTAAACTGAACAACACTAGCAATCTCTGTGGAGACCTTGTAAGTTTATGCAATATTCAGTGTTGCAGTTACCTCTATGAGAAAAAATGTCTATGTGAGGAAGACTCAGGATAGAGGAGAACAAAGAAACAACCTTGAGAATCCACAGGGGAGGTTAACTTTCTACATGAAATGAGAGAAAACTCAGTTTGGAACAGAACTCTGCTTTTGCTAAGAGTTTTTAATCACAATTTTAGAGTGGGTTTTGTGATTTTTGTTGTACTCCTAAGCTATTAGCTCCTGGAATCATATATCTATAATTTTTTTCTCGGATACAGTCCTAGATACAGCCTTCATATAAGGAAAACTTTCAAAATCTGGATATAACTCAAATTTTAAAAGAATCAATGAAAAACATTTAGATGTATTAATTTTTCAAGTAGCATCTTTCTTTCATGGCCCAAATGAACTATGATACTTAATTCTGCTAGGCAGAAAAAAATCTCTTTAAAACAGCACTTGCTGCTTCAACTGCTCAAGCTGGACAAAGATTTTTTTTAAAGTTTTAGGTCTAAGGTATCTAAACTGCAGCTACTTTATCCTTTTCAAAAAAACCCAAAAAAATCCCAAAAACAGATCTCTGGCAAATCACATCCTTCCAGATAAGGAAGGAGAAATAAGATGCCACATTCTCTTCCTTTGAAGTTCCACTATTTAACAAGAATCTTAAAAATTAATCTCAATATTCAAAAGACATTTTCTTTAAAAGCAGAAAACCAACTCCTATACCTGCAATGGTGACAGCATCTAGTATGGAAGAAGTAGAAAAAGAAACCATTTTGTACCTGTTACTGGCTCATGATCCAACTGGCCTAAATGCCCATATATTTACTTTAAGTAAGCATGCATTTTAAGTTGTAAACAGTAGACTTTGTTATTAGCCATTTTTATTCATTTTCTTTATTTCAGTGTTAGTGGATATACAAGTCTGGTTTATGTATTAAGATTAAAAACAAAAAATTTTCTCCTGGCCTTACGTAATGAGCAGATGTTCTCAATGAAAATCCATGGTGTTTTCTTCCTTTCCTGAAGGGATATTGTCAATGGAGAACTGAAAGAACCCAGCTTGCTCCATTATTCCCTTCATGCATCTGTTAATGACAACTTTCCTCCCCTCTTTTTAGGGACAATTTCAGGCTAAAAGCTATAATAACTCCTTCTCTTCCACAAATCAGGAGCAGCATTTTGAAGAAATGTTTTCTTAATGCATCAAAAATTGCTTTACTACACACAACCCAGTTTTTCAAATAGAAATAAAATGGAAACTACCTAGCAAGCACACATTTTAGGGGAGCACTTCTGGCTCTTCTGGTGTAACAGGCAGCAGAGCGATGCCACTCACCATTTATTCTCAGACAGACTTGGCCCTACAAGCAGCCTTACCATGACAGTGTTTCACTCATCAAGCTTGTGTTGCATTTGAACAAGTGACCTACAAGAGTAAAACTTCTCATGTGGTATTCATCTGTTGAGACTAATGGAAAGATCCAGAAAATATTTTCTTTCATTCAGTGACTAATTTAGTGATTACTGCAGATAAAGAGTTAAGATGAAATAAAATCAGGCACAGCATATTTTAATCAAGTAATTGCCCACATGTTTGCAGAAACAGGGCTTGTTACAGCTGTTTCCAGAAAACAAGAAGACAAGCAACAACAAAACCCCTCAAGACTTTGATATCATTAAACAGGAAGAATGCCATTTACTAAGACCTTATTTTCTCTAGACTTTATCTTGACATGATAATTATGGATATCCCGCTTTGACCAGTGTCACGTTATGACGTTAGTAGCTGGTTCAGACACTAAGCACCATGCTCACCTACACCCTGATTTCAGTTCTTGTAGTTCCCTTGACCCCTTCACTAATCCTTGCCTCAGTTTTTCCCCAGTGATCATACACTGACAGCAGTACTGTAGGCTACATACTGCAAGGCACTGTTGCCATTTAAGATTCTTTTTAACTTAAAAACCTCCATTTTACAATTTTAGTGTCCAATGTACACTTGAGGCTGAGAGCAATGCTTTGAAGGTACTGTTTGCAGCCTGTGCAACAATTTTACTGTGCAGCAATTGAACCTCTTAATTCAAGTAATACGGAGGTTTGCTTTTTACTTTCCCAGATGGTTCAACTGGACAAGCTCATTTTGGCTCCTCTCTCAGCACTACAGGCCTTGTTTCCAGGCCCACAAAAACTCATCCAGAAGCGCTATGACAAGTTGTTGGACTATAACAGCTGCCTTCAGAGGTCAGCAGGAGAAGAGCTGGACCTGGCAAAGAAAGACTATGAGGCTCTCAATGCCCAGCTAGTTGAAGAACTTCAGATATTCAACCAGGCAGCCAAGAAGATTGTGTTGAGCTGCCTGCATCACTTCATTACACTCCTGAGAGACATCATGTGTGCAGCACTTGAGTCCAGTTCTGCTGTGGTGGTGCCTGTTCCAGTAAGGGCATTGGAAATGGTTATAGCTGTGTGTTTGTCTGACTTTCCTGCATGATTTGGCTGGAGATACTTGGAACATCCTTACAAGAAACCCTGTTACATTTGTTTTTATACTTTGCAAACATAGCATTTAAATTTTGCCACCTTCAGCATTTTTACTAAGATGATCCTAACAGTGCCATTTCACCACCTATTGCAGTGATATTAATGGCAATAAGATTACAGTAAAACAAAAAGGAAGCATTGCCAACATTTTAGTCAAAACTTGTTTGGGTCTGCCACAAAGTCTATAACTGCAG
>JAUBOD010000033.1:46217-59221 GCA_032353885.1 Nothura maculosa | reverse complement strand
TTAAATTCCAATACCTTCTGAGAAGGACGATAGCTTGAGTCTGTTCCTCTGGCCAAAGACTCATCAAGAAGTGCTTTTAGCTTTTCAGCAGAATCCTTGCTCTTTGAATGCAAGAAGCCGAGAGCTTTCAAGAATATGGGATCAAGTTCCAAGTTCACTGCAGTAGCCATAGCAGTATCTCTGAAGGAAGAACAGAAAAGAGACCTTTATTCTTGTGGGACATAACCCAAAGCACACAGGTTAACTATGTCACAGAAAACTTGACAAAAACATGAACATTACATAACACTACATGAAACCACAATTTGGGCAATACACAGACTAAAAACAGAAGAAATAAAGATGATAAACTGGAATGAACATTCCTAGGAGAACACCAGATCAAGTGAAGCATACACTGGGTTATAACAGTCTAGACATGAATGTGATATGAGTGCTGTGTCTAACAACATTTTCAGAAATGTTCATATTCTCATTCTTTTCAACCTGTTTGAGCTCCTTCACATTTTCTGATGGGTACAACTGAACATTCCTTTCTAACCAAGTGCATTCCTTCAGTTCATATTGTTATGCTATAAATAAAACTATGTTAGTTTTGCAATACCTACATTCCTCCCCAGCCCTGATTACAAGAGGAGAACCTTCATATCTCTTTTACAGCCACCTCCAACTTATGTATTTTGGTTCTATGAGGCTATTTGTAAAGGTATGGGCTATTCCTTAGAAGCATTTGAACATTAAGACTTCCACAGGAACTTAAAGAAAAGTTTCTTAACAGTGAGGAACAGGTTGCCAAGAGAGGTTGTGGAGCCTCTTCTGGAGATCTTCCAGACCTGCCTGACACCATCCTGTGCCACCTGCTCCAGGTGACCCTGGGTGTGCTGGGGAGTTGGACTGGCTCCTCTCCAAAGGTCCCCTCCAACATTAAAGACTCTGTGATTCTATCCTAGCTCTTTTTAGTATCAGGTTTGATGTTTATTTACACTTGCTTCCTATAAGCTACTGCTTTTCTTTCTCAATACTTGACTGAAATAAAGCATATAAAGAGAAAACAGTCTTGATGTTTTAGAAATCCTACTCTAGTAGGAATCTTTCATACTAAAATATTGGGAAAGAAAAAGTTTATCACAAAGCTACACACAGAACAGTGTGCACTTAAGTAAAACCTCTGTTCAGTCATTACTTGACCATAAACCAACAAAATTAAAAAAAGCAATTAAAAAAGAAACATAAAGTACATACTTCTATAAAGTTCAGTTGGGGTAGACAGCATACCCTACATTGTTGCCTGCTTCTACACTCTGCTTAAATGTATACATGCATATATATATATAGTTAATGGAAATGCACATTTCAATGGATGATTACTGTAAAAAATTCAAAAGCAAGTTCACAAGTTCTTAATTGAAAGCATATAAGAATGGAATAAACTTTCACACGATTTAGTAAGTTACCTTCCTACAAAACATCTCTGCTCCACAGGAGTTAGCCCATACACATAACAAGACTTTACTAAAGCCAAGTAAATAAGCCATATATACAAACACCAGTGTAATTCACTGGCTCCTACCACAGCAAGGCTCAGAGCTCTCCTGAAAGGGACCTGAAAACCCTCCTTAGGCGGGTGGGGCTGTTCCAGTCATTAGCACATTGACCCTCCCCATTATCCTTGGCACCTGCACTGCCCTTCCACAGCTCGCTTAGCAGGATCAGCAGCTGGGCAGGCCCCTAAACAGCCTTTACCTGGGGATTTCTAGGTGGACACTCCAAGCTTTATTTAAAAGTGAGTTTCTTGATAAGCAACAGAGCCAGACCCATATGCTCTACTGCATGCTACTCGCAAGCTCGTCCTGCCTTTTCCTTTAAGGATAAACGGACACTGTGGGCCTGGTAAAAAAATAAAAAATAAAATAATAATTAAGAAAAAAGGAACAAGAAACCTTCCATGCTTTTCTGAGTTCATATACGCATAAACCGCCCACACAGCTCACGCTGTGGCTGAACCGCGCACAGCCCAGGACACTGGAACACGGGAGAGTAACGGCCGCAACCGTTTCCAGTCGGTCACTCCTAAGGGCCGGCACCCTCCGCCGGGGAGCAGGGGACGCGGCCGCTCAGCCGGCAGCCTGGGCCCTACCTGCGGGCGGGCGGGCAGCCCCCACACCCCGGCCCCTACCTGCGGGTCCCGGCCGGGCCCTCCGTGCGGAGCCAGGGAACCGAGAAGACACCGCGGAGCTGCCGGCACAACACGGAGCTTCCGCTCGCGTCCGCCGCTTTTTATAGCCCGCCGCGCAACAGGGGTGCGGGGGCGGCGGGTTCCGGGCGGACACGCGCATGCGCGCGGGGGGCTATAAGAGCGGGGCGCGCCCTCGCGCGGGAAGGGGCGGGGCCGAGGCGGAGGCGCCGTTGGGAGGAGAGGAGCAGGGCGGTGAGTGGCCGTTGGCGCCGGCAGCGCGGCCGTTGGGGCGGCAGGGGCGGCGCGACAAGTGCGGCGCGGCCGGGACCGTTAGGAGGGAGATGCTCTGGTTCTGAGGACTGCATAGTCGGGAGCCCCGCGGTCGCCCCGCTGGGCTGCCCGGTGCCGCCTCGGCCAGGGTTGCCGGGATTCGCAGCCGAGCGGCCGGCTCGGGAAGGAGGCGGGAGCTCCCGGCGGGAAGGCGCCCGCGCCATCGCCCGGCGGTGCTGGGGTCTTCTTAGCCGCCCTCGCCTTCCCCGGCCCCCGCCGGAAGAAAAATACCTCGTGGGTCCTGGAGTGTCGTCCTTATTCTGCAAGGAAAGCGTCGCGGTGCGGGCTGCGGTAACTGGGTTTTAGGGGCTGCCTTTCGAGAGCTTGCCTCGTGTTCCTTATTGCTTATGTGTTCTTCTTTTCTCTTTTACCTTTTAAGTTAACTGTGATAGGCCTGTCTGGTTCAGGAATGAAATTCTCAGTGTCATGTTATTCCTAGGATTTACCTGGGGGTGTAATGGTAGCCCTGAAGTTACCATGCAAAATGACCCTGTGACCACAAGTCTAGTTCAGCTTTCCAAAGGGCTGTTCCTCTAAACAAATACTGTTTTCTACTGTATTAGATATTTATTGTAAGAGTTTTTTTTAAGGCTTGTCATAGTGATTGCTTCACAAACATTGCTTTCCCTCTTTTAAAATCAAATTTTGTTTTCTTCTAGCGTAATCAACAAATAAGAGACCTTTCTCAGGAGCTAAAAGGAAAATAAGGTTTGTCTTCTCTATTACTTTAAACTTCCTGGAAATACTTATTTTTAAATAGTGTAGCATGGCTGGTATTATAGCTCATTAAAACTCATTTAATTGTTTTTCATTTCTACTTAAAGTGACTTAGCACCTATTGAGAAATAAGCAGGGAAGGTAACAACGTAACTAGCAGAAAGTGAAGTTGATGAATGTTGGCAAAATAGCTTAACATGATTGTTATGCTGAACGCAGACTTTTATTGTAGCATTGCAGGTATTGCGATGTTTGTTTCCTGTATCCACTTCTTCATTTCTAATCGAACAATAGTAACTCCTCTAAATAAGGGTAATAAATCTCTAACTAAAAACATGTAGGAAGGGCATTACCAGCAAGGCAATGAATGCTCTGGTGTCTTGTAGGGTTTTTTGGTGTCATGTTTTGATTTATTGCCTGTGCCTGGGTGTTTCCTTTCTCAGTAAGCAGCAATTTAAGCAGATGCTTAAGTTAGCTGCATTTAACAGAAGGATGGTAGTTGTGAAAATGCCTATGTGAGAATAGGTAGCCAGGTAGAATATTAAGCCTTTCAGAAGAAAAGCTGAAGTAACCTGTATGCTATGGAGCCAAAACAAGCGAGCTAACTTTGAAGAATGAAAAGCAGGGTGGGAAAAAAAGGTAGGAAATAAGTTTTTATAAATGGGTTGTTAGAGCCCTTTTGTGAAAGTGCTGTTAGAGCCCAAGCTGAGAGATGGGAGTGGGCTGATGTGTGGCAGGGCAGGTGTATACAGTTATTCAGGGGATTATGTCAGAAGGGCTGGAGTATATTTGCCTGAGGCACCATTTAAAGAAACACAGGTATGTCATTTATAATGAGAACTCCGAGTTCTGATTTATTGTCTGTGAAGGACTTATTTCAAACAATTACCCTAATTGTAGTTTTACACCATTTTTGTAGACTGAACTTCAAAATCCTCAAAGGAATCCTCTTAGGACTGAGGATTGCTCTAGGACAGGGACCTCCTGTGTGACTGAGTTAATAACTCCCTTTGTGTTTCCTTTTTTTCAGTTTTATAATGGAGTTTTCAGAACACTTTATTAGCAAGTCCTGGTGATGAGAGAGTGAGTGTGTATATATAAGCATGTTTCATTAGTGGTATATTTCTCTGAAATTTTGATGATGCGGTATTGGGGGAGCATAAATGTCTTACAGCACCTAACTGTATAACTTCAAACCAAATGTTTGCTGTATTTCTGAAATAACTATGTTATAATGAGTCTCAGTCATTACAGAAACCATTTAAAAATGCTTATTTTAGAAATTCTAGTTTTAGTAGAAATAAAAAAGTAACAATGTTTCAGTGCAGAGGATAGCATGGCATTTTCTGCTACTAGTTCTCCATCTTTTAGTCTGAAAAAGCTTGCCTTTTTTTCCTGTCTTGGTCTGAAAAGTATATAGCTTAAGTTTGTAATTTCTTAGCATCCAGAAACAGAACTGCATATTTTACCTCCAAAACAGTGAAATAAATCATTTAATCTGAGACAGAATTTAAGGAAAAAAAATACTAGTTAATATCACAATCAATTTTGGAATATTATTGCAATAAAGGGAAGAAGATTCAGTGCTGCTTGTAACAGCTAGTAAAGATAGCACTGTGACCTATTTGTAACTGGCAAATACACCTCAGTGGTGTCTGTGCAGAGCTGAATTGTGTGTATGGATTAGGACAAGCTTGAAAAGTTGGCCTGTTAGGGCAATGGTGACCTTGCCCTATATGTAACTATATACAATAGAACAGGTTGCCAGGGCAAAAGCCATGTTTCTGGTATTAGCTAATGTAAGTGATGAAAACTTTTGTGACTTCTAAAGTATTTATTTTGTAATATTTCAGTAAGAGAAGAGGAAAAACATCTTGTTTGATCTAAATCTCTTAACGAAAAGATTAATTAAAAAAACTGCTAAGATAGACATGTGATTTGACAGTTATATAGACTGTGACCATGGAACTTAGGTGTGAGAAGTTACACTGCTTGTCTTGAGGTAACTGCTTTTTGCAAAATAAAGGCAGGAAGCTTTAATTGTTGCTATCTGAAGTTTTATTAGAGAGGGATGCCTACATTTAGAAGTCAGAAATGGGTAAAAAGTAACTTGCAAAAGTCTTTTTTTTGTGCTTTTTTTAACAGTTGAGTTCAGATTATTTTTCTAATTGCTTCTTTCATGGACTAGCACCTGAAGAGTTTTTGAGATCTAGTGGAGCTGGAAGAAGAGCAGAGGGCAAAATAGAATTTATTAGAGAAGTTGGATGTGTAGAAGAAAAGGGAAGGAAATTATCAGCTATAGTTGATGCAACTTTAAGAAAACTGGAGGAAAAATATCTAGATGATGAACCAACCAATCCAGAGTATACAAGCTGTGAGTTCAGGAGATGGGAGAATAAACATTAAATGCAGCATAAGAAGGAAGTATTCATTATGTCAGTGAGGGTAATTTTCCCAGGACTGGATGTTCGAACTTGCATCTTTTTCCACTTATTTTAACAGGCCTCTAGACCTGAAATAGTGGGAAGCAGAGTTGCTGTAATCTGTGCATGTACTTGTAGCTTCCTTATTTCTTGCAGTTTCTACTGTCTTTGAACACGTGCAGATTTGAGAGACTGAGTCATAGAAAACCAGCTTGCAATCACTATATAGTCTAATCTTTTTCTGAGGAAATGTATGCTACATAGATAAGTATCAGTACTTATCTATAAGCAGCAGTAAGATGTTAAAAAAAATTGTGTGAAACAAAGCACTCAATAGGTAGAATTTAAAGTCTGAGTTCTTATGAATTCAAAGATGTACATTTCAATATTTGAGCTTCCTTTGAACTTATATGCAGATTCTTTGGTATTTGTAAAGGAGAAATGTTCATAGACCACCATGCTAGTAAGAACAAAGGAGTAGGAAAACAGTTGGAGGGTGCCAACAGGGTCTTTGAACCCAACATTTTCACTGTTGAGTGAAGTTCATCACTTCATCCCTGGGTGGTTAGCTGCAGAAACAGGGAGGTGGTTTTGTACTAAATGGACCCTAATTAAGAACATAATTTGTTCTGCTCCACAGGATGGGTTTAATAATTCAAATCTAAATTAACTATCTCAGCAGCAGAACAGAGAGTGCACTTCTGAGAGATGGCTCTAATTGTAGTACAAATCTGAGAAGAGGCTTTTGTGGGAGAAGTAGTAGTGTGCTGTATCTGATGGAGCTGGGGCTATAGCTCAAAGTAATGGAGCACTGTATTGCAATTATGCCTCCAAATCAGGCATCTCAGGAACTTGCAGGATCAGGGTCTTTTAGTTGACAGAGATCTGATTGTCTATAGGAATCAAAATGAAAAAATATTGTGTAAATCGTGATGAACTGGTTGGAGAGAAGCTGAAAATTATCCAAGTATGCAAGTCCTGATTTCCTGTTTTGGAGGCCTAGTCTTGTGAAATGATCAATGTTCTTAATTCCTGTTGAAAACCAAAGAAATGAGATGTTTGTTTCTCATGATGAGAGCTAGAGTTACCTTTTGCTCAGGAGCTTATTGTACTGTAAGCATAAGTATTGGGTTATTTGTATTTTTCATAAATCAACATTTTACTATGTGTTTTTAGTTTGGAATTAGACTAGAGTGTTTAATTGCTGTTGTATTATTACTATTGTGTTTTGTTTAAGCGATTTCTTGAAAGGAAGTTCTCAATATCGACCATGTTCATCTTCAGATTTCTTCTTCCTTCTGTGTTGAGAGTGTCTCATTACCTGAAACAGCTGTCTTGGATTAAAAGTACTACATATAAAAACATTATTTTAAAACAATGGAATAACTAATGAAGGTTTTATAATGTATAGCTGTTGTTTCCCAAGATAAAATCGACTATAACAGATGCTGAAAGCTAACTAAAGGAGAATCTAGCTTTTGGAAAAATTGTCTTTATCTTCAACTAGAAGAAAATGTAAAAATGACTTTTTTCAGAATATCAACAGCAGGAGCATATATTAGGACTTTACTGAGTAAGTTCTTTTACGATTCTTACCAGTCAGCACTGAATGCTCAGCTTTTGTTTCAGAGTTACTGTGGATATGCTTGCATGGGCAGCTAAATAGCCTTGTGGGTTATGCTCCTCTCTGTGGACTTGTTTCCTATGAGTCATGAAGATCATCAAAGTCTTGATCTTTGCTTCATGAGCTATGCGATCTGTGGAGATTTACTGCAGAATTTATATTCCATTCTGGGATCATGAGCAGATATTTGCAGGCAGGAACTGGAGGGCTGCTAACACTGTAAAGTGCAATAAATTGTGTTGTCCTTGCCAGTTGAAGTGAGGGTCTCATAAGCTCTCTAAGCTTATTTTAAGCACTCCCAAAACTGGAAGGCTTTAAACCAAGACGGCTTTATTTGGGGAAAGAAAATGCAGGAGTAGCAAAGTAGGAGTTTAGTTTGAGTTGGTGCTGTGGAGAAGATACTGCTGACAAGTAATGGGACCGTGATTCAGTGTGTGATGCCAAGATCAGCTAAAGCTCTGTAGGACTGAGACACTACCAAGCATGCAGCTTCTTGGGCTCCTTGTCACCTGCCGTTAAATTTCTGCACTCTCATTTACATAGCACATTTGCAGCTGCTTGCTCAATGACATTAATTTACTGCTGGGGAGGAGGAGGACGGGGTGAGGCAGAGGAGGAACATGGCTTTCCCTTCCTACTATTCCACAGTTAAACTGTTTTTAATCTGATCAGCAAACTGATCTGAATTTACTGCATGAACCTTGTGCTGCTATGTCAGTTGATTATGAAGTGTCATTGTTTCTGTGATCCATCTTCTTTATAAAAGTTCATTTAGAGTCAGTGAAATAACTCACTGTGAAATAATTTAGTTCACTGTGTCACAGCTCAGTTGTGGTAAGGTAAGTTATTGTGCATGCTTGCAGAAAGCTACTTATGGTGAGTGGTGGTGGTGTGTGTTTTTTCTTTTTTCTGAATGGCACTTCCATGAAGATGCATGAAAATATTTCAGTGCAAAATTCAGAGCCTTACCTAAAATTGTTGAGGAAGATGACTTAAAAGGTGCTATGGACTGAAGTAAGTGGGTAGAGTGCAAGTTCCTATTTTTCATGTTACCATAAGGGCTTCAAGAGAATGGGTAGTTCTGAACAGTATCTTTCACTTCTGAGAAAAATGAGCAAGGGACATTCATTTGTGTATCATTTAAGAGATAAAGTGTGATGAAAAGGTTAATGCATCTCTTGTATAATTCTGAATGATGCATTTGGAATACCAGTTCTATAAGAGCAAGTGATTTACAGGTTTTGAAAACAATACGATAATATTGTTTGAACACAAACTTCATGAGAATTTACCAAACTCTTTAGCAGTTCTGTGCAGGATGATGGCAGAATCTTGCTGCCTATTTAACAATTCATATTAAAATGCTGTGCAATAGGAAAAAAACAAACAATTAAATGGTGGTATAATTTGCAAGGTGCATATGTATGTTGGGCTAGGGTGACAGGGAAGAGAAGGAGTTTTGTGTATGCTTTGCAGGGTAATAGTGCAGACGGAAACAATCCAAATACATGTAAAGAGTTCCACTGAGTACTGGGAGATGTTCTCAAGCCAAGATATGTATTTAAATGTTGGTAACTATGTGAATAGTAGAGACTAACTCTTCTCAAGTTGCTGTTCAACGATCGACCTATCTGTACCATGTCTTCCACAGAGGTATATTTAGTGTTCAATCCACCTTGACTTACATGCTGTCAAGGTTTATCTGAGTATAATAGCTTTTAGGAAGGTAGAGATTTAATTATTTATTGTACTATTCTTTGTGTGGCAGATATATTAATTAAAGAAAAGCTGCAGTGCTTTTATGTTGAGCCACTGTTGTTTCAAGGCAAAGTCATGTAATAGAATGGCTTGAAAAATATTTTCATATGACAACTATTATTATTTTTATTTAATGTCTAGTGGACTGATTTTCAGCTGCCTCCTTTTGGACAATTGCTTTGGTTATAAAACAATGAATTTAATGTATGCATTTCCAAAAAAGGTCCAGTATCCTGGATGTATCATATAGAAAATCTTTTTACTATGTAAATAATTATATCATATTCGTGTAACTCTATAGAGACCTTATTAATCTAGACAGTTACTTAAAAGGCTAATGCAGCTCTGATGTGAATTGTGCTTAATACATATATTAAATCATACCGATAACTCTTAGTGTTCTGATTTTTTTCTTTTTTATTATAGTAAAGCCTACTTCTCTAATGATTGTTTTAAGAGTGCCATCTAGTGTCTACAGCTTTTCAATTTGAATTGTGATTTATAAGTTAATGGAGAATTCGGAAGTGATGGTGCAGAATAGTTATTATATCATTATTTTATATTAAATTGCTATGGAACAGTTTAATAGTAGAAATGTGATTTTTTCAACCAAGTATAAGGAAAGTAAATTTAAATGATTTCTTTTAATATAATGTCAAGACTGTTAATTTCAGCTCTACTCAACTGCTTTAATCTTGTGTTTGAGGTGTTCATACAGTTTTTGAGATTACCTTTTTCTTTCCTGTTGTCTTAACTTCTTAGCTGTCATTTAATATATCACCATCTTCTATACTCATTTTTAATCTAGAAAGCAATATTACTTTGTATTATTTACATGTAGAACCATACAACTTCAACTTACAAAAAAACCAATATACTTCAAGGTAAACTACTATAAATATGTGTTTAGGAGCTTTTTTGAATAATACAGGGTTATTATTGTAGAGATTTTGGATTTTTAAAATAAACCTGTTATATATACACAAAAAGTCCTATTTTGACTTTGTATATTAATGTCAGAAATAAGAAAAATGGAGAAAAAAGTTTGCACAAATCATTTCTTTGTGTTTAACATGCGAAGTGATAGTGTATTTTTAAAAACTGTCTTGAGAAATAATTTCAGTCCACTTATTTGGTCAGGATGTCTTTAGTACTGCCATATGTTAAAATCTGTTTTAGCAAATAGTGAAATGACCACTTTTTAAAACTGCTTTTTTTTTCTTTCCCTCAGAATTCTCAGTTTTTATAGTATTGTGTTCTGATCTCTATTTCAGGAACTTAAGCTCAGGAGAAACATGAAAGATATCATCCCTGAAGAACACCTGTATTTGAGTTTTTCTCATCACTATGAAGATAGCATCTTTCCTCTTCATACTTCTATTTCACTGTTCTTGCTGTCCTACTGTGACTGCAAATTATTCAAAGTTTTCTTGGTTCCAACTGATGAAAATGCAGATGATGAACTTATAGCAAAAATCCTACCTCCCGATCTTGAGGTCTGCTTGATCTCCAGACATCAGATTCCTATGGTGGTGCAGAGCTGCTGTTTACCTGCTGTTGTTGAGAAAGACGGCAGATTCTGTCGAGCTGGCTTATCTGTTGTCTTAAGGCATATAATACAGAAAGCATACGAAGCAGATGCATCTAAAAAGGATGTTTTGGAACTTCTAGGCTTCAAGAAGACCTGCTTAAAAGCTTGTGCTGAAGTGAGTACATCTTTTTCTGTTAGATACTAGTAATTTTTTAGTAGGATTGAATATTCCTAAATAGATTTTTAATATTAATACAAATTGAAGTTTCTTAAATTTAGAAAAACATATTGCTTAGAAAATGAAAGGTACTCAGAAGAAGAATTTTGGTGTAAGGGTGGAAAGTAATAATTTTTAGGCACAAGAACCACCTTAACATTCAAAAAACGGGTCAAATGTCTGCTGTTTCATTTTAAGCAGGATATTTTCTAGCAAGCTCTAGAGTACAACTGTGACAGTTTGTAGGAAACAGAGTCCAGCATTCTGGCATCAAAACTAACAGTAAATCAAGTATTACTAAATTTGCTGAATTCAGATTCCTAAAAGTAGAGTGGTACATCATGTGTGGAATGAAGTTTCTCACACACATAATGTGATAAGCAAATAGTAATCCTAAATTTACAGAAAATGCAGTATTGGATTGCAAGTCTGAAAAGTTAGGAGTGAAAATTTTGAAGGTTTTGTTTTCAGAAGTAATGTAAACAATTAAGAATTTAAACATTTAAACTAGTTGAGCACTTCTCAAATATAGCTTGAGAAATAGGAAACTGTTTTGTTGTACAGTTGCTGCTGTACTTACCACTTTACTACCCTGGTTTCACCTTTTAAATAATAATCTTTTCAATTATATTCCAGCAGACTAACAGGTGGTTTCATCCCCTCTTGCTGGGACAGACCTGTATGTGATGGCAGATTGTGTGATTTTGTGCATCTTTTAAATCAGTCCACATAGGCAGTTAATTAGGTGTTATTAAATTATTTTGAGCTTCAAATCTTTGCTGCTAAAATGAAACACTTATGTTTTGCATCTTTAAGTGGCTACTTGGGAGGTCAGAACAAGTTTTTTTTTGGTTGTTTTTGGTTTTTTTTTCCTTAGAAGTAAGGATCCTTAACTAAAGGTCAAGTCAAATTTTCCTGGGAGGATTTGTGCAGTATGAATATATTTCTTGCTAAAATACTAATATGTTCTTATTTTAAATCATGATTTACCATTTCAAAAAGATGCTGTCTAACCAAAACTCTGAAAAGCAGGAAGATTCTGGCAATGAATATTCCTTTTTTTTTTCTTCTTCTTTTTTTGTAGGTAGAGGATGTATTAATTCTATCAATTTATCTGCTAGGTTAGCGGATGGACCCGGCTTTGTGAGATCAGCATACCTCTGGCTGTTGAANNNNATTAATTCTATCAATTTATCTGCTAGGTTAGCGGATGGACCCGGCTTTGTGAGATCAGCATACCTCTGGCTGTTGAAAGCTTTTTGACGGGATCTCCTGAGCGCTGTCAGACTGTTCCTGCTGACATCTTAGAGCTTGAAAGGAAGCTTGGAGAACCTGTCCGAGTGCACAATGATGACAAAATCCGAAGGCAGAAACTTCAGCAACAGAAGGCAGGTGCCGAGGCAGCAGCAGAAGGGAAACCAGTAGAAATGGATGAACATCCACTTCCGAGTTTAGAACTGAGCATAGCGTTCTCCAAACTGCTTGTCCAGGAGGTATCACCTACAGTCACCAGGGAGCCCTCTCACATCAGGAAAACAAAAACAACAGACCTGCCGCCTTTGGACCATGTTTTTGCAGAAGGGCTTTATTTTACCTTGGCAGATATCGTGCTTTTGCCATGCATCCATCAGTTCTTGGTAAGACAAAAACTTGTGCAGACATTCAATAGTGCATTATGTATCTTTTTGAAATACATTCACTTAAATTATATTGCACCATTGCTACGTGAACTTAACCTGAAACAGAAGGGTGTTTGGTTTTGTGCATAGTAGGGATTGCTGAAGTCACTGCAGTTACTTTTAAATATATGGCCTATAATTATGCAGTAAATACTGCTTGCTTTTAAACTTGTATACTGAAATACTTAGACACAAAACTGTCCACCTTCCATACTCTGTTTATTTTTTTGTACTTTTATGTATGATGACATGTGGCTATTAATGATAACACAGAACATTGCTTTTCTTCTATTACTTTTGCTATTTGAAATGCATGAGGAGAGGCACAACATCCAACCAAGGTAAAAACCTGTTATATCTGAAACAACATCTTAAAAGGAGAAGAAAGCAGCAAAGGTCAGTTGTGGTCTAGTTTGGAGTGTGTTGTGGTAAGTGAAACAACACTGAAGACAAAGATTTATGCAGTGAGTGGAGGAAGGTTTCCTTGAGGATTACTAAACAGTCTGTAGAGGAGTAGGTTTAACCAGAGATTTCTCTGATGGACTTTAC
>JAUBOD010000033.1:35392-45705 GCA_032353885.1 Nothura maculosa | reverse complement strand
ACAAAAATTGACTTTAATGATGTTTAATCTGTGAGGAGTTTTTTGAGATCTGGCATCTTGATTATATCAGAAATTACTAGATTTAGAGGGGAGATTGAGAATGATTTTTGAAAAGAGGGAGATCTGCCTTAAGAGATTTTAAATTGATACTTTAAGTACCCTACAATTAAAAATGGAATAGGTGCACAAGGAGTCTACCTATGTAATATGGTCACAGAAAAAAACATAGTGGACATATGAAAAATTGTTTTTCTTGTAGAAGTACTTCCAGCCTTGTAAGAGGGAAAGAAAGTTGAGGGACTTTAAAACATCTTCTCATCTACATACATGAAAATTTCAAAAATTCAAAGGACTTTACCAAAATAAAAAATGAGAAGCATGGGCATAGCTGGCAGTCTAAGTGGCACCTGGAATGTGGAAAACTGAGAAATAGACCTTTGCTCTTCTGACATTACCTGGATACTTCTGCAGATGACAAAGCTGATTTAGGAAGTTCCTGCATATGCAGTTTGTCAGCCCCTTGGTTATGTCAACTCAACTATAATTTGGATCAGTAAAATCACCTTGTTGCTGCACATTCTAGTTCAATGGTCTGTTAAAAAGTTCAGCTGCTGTCTTGGAGTGAGAGTCTTGGTTGTTTGATTATTGGCTATTTTCTAGTGCGTCTTCTTGGCCTGTTATTTGTAGAGAGCTCTGTACAAAGTGTATTTGGGTTTGAGGGGAAAGGTCCATTTGCATTTTTGTTGCTTAGGGTGCTAATCTGGTACATGCCAGTTTTGCAGATCCTGGACATATGAAGACATTTGTACAACTGAACTTGGATCTGCATCTGAATGTTTTTCCCTTTTTCATCTGTAGAAAGAGACAGGACTGAACAGTGCAAGTCACTTGAGCTCAGGTTCAGGACCTATTTTGCAATGGGGCATGCTTTCCTGTTGCAAGACTCAGGCTCAGCTTATCAGTATAGTTGAGTTTGAGGATGTGTACATGGAAAATAATTAAGTGTCTATTCTTCACCTACCGGTTAAAAACAAAATGATACAGCAGTTATCTGTCACTATGTCTGCAGTCACTCTAAAAAGAGTGATAGCTAGACCAGTATCTTAATATAAGTTCTTTTTCCAAATTTGCCGTATAGTATTTGGAAACAAAAGAAATTCTGGAAGAAGATGCTGTTATTTAGGTTCAGAGAAATGATCCCTAAAATCATTTCTCTGAACCTAAACATCTAAAATCATTTAGGGATTTTACTTTGTTTCATTTTTGCCTATATCTTAGGAATTCTCCAGTAAAGTTATTCTCCCTGTGTTCTGGTAATCATTTTCCTGAGCAGTTGTATCTTAATTCTACAGTTATCCAAATTTAAAACCTACATTTTTGAGCTTCTTGTAGTAAGTGATTGAAACCGGTCATTCCACCAGTATTGCCATAAGCACTATCTCTTTTATTCCTGTTTTAAAATGTTATTGCTTGCTTATTTTACTTTGACTTCCAGGATTGTGTTTTAAAAAAAATCATTGTATTTCACTTTACAGTGTACAAATAATAATGAAGTCTTCAATAGATATTTGTCTGGAATCATGCAATAAATGAGTAGACTAGCTGATCATAATTATAATTACCAAAAATAAAGCAATAAAACCAGAGAGTTGTTTTTCATTATCTCCTTCCATTTGTGTTATCCTTCTGAGGTTAGCCTTGTTACACATTCCATTAGTTGAAACTGTTTAAAATTAATAGAAAGGTAACAAAAGTTCTATTCTCAATCTGGGAGAAACCACTATTCACTTCTTGATAACAAATGTTCTAAATTGTATTTTAAGTGGAACAGTGCCTATCAGAATTGCCTTCCAAAGAAATTCTTCCTTAATGGAATTAATATGTTTCTGCCTGTATTAATATTAGGATATTGAATTTCATACTGCAATTACATATGCACTTCACTCATCCTATTTTTGCTCCTTTATTACTAATTACTCATGGTTATCTTAAGAACATTAAAAAACATAGCATGCAAGGAAGTTTCACATCAAATAGAAATATGTGCAAAAGCACTTTTTTATATAGTCTTTTCTTCCTTTTAATATAATCCTCATTTGTTACAGTAGCAAGTAACCTTCCATTTTTATTTTCTAGGTTTTCATCAAAAAGCAAGGCATAAATCTGTTAAACTTGCCTCTGATATCCAGCTGGTATCAAAGAATTCAAGAAGTACCAGGAGTGAAGAAAGCTGCTGACAAGTGCAACATGCAGCTTCTCCAGCTTCCAGAGTTGGGGTCTGGAGCAGCGGAGGAAAAGCTGCAAAGCTGCCTTCTGATTTCTGGTGAATTACAGGAGGAGCATGAAGACAATCATTTTATAGGTGGTCCAAGGCCCACAATGACTAAATTAATGGTAACTTAACATTTTAATGTGTTATCTTAATGGTAATGTTCGGCTTGAATAGGAATAAAGCAGTTATTACAGTTTCAGAAGCTAAGTCTTTAGTATGTTTTTATTTGTATTCCGTGCCATATAGTTACTTAGAAGTCATTTTTGCTTTTTTTCTGTTATATATTCTTATTTAGATATTAGGCAAAGATAAAACTTCTGGAAATGCTAAAATTTGGCTTCAATCAAGATAACCCCTTGGTTAAATTGCACTATTATATTCCTTTATTAAAGATATTCCATAGCTTTGTTGTTAATTTAGAAATCTGAACACTGGCTTTTGGTTAAAGATGACTCTTCTTCTGTATTCCATAACTCTCCTTATGATTTTATGTGTATAGACTGACAGCCTTCCCTAAATCTAGGAATTTCTTGCGAGAGAAACGTAAGCTGCCTGTTGAGACAGTGGGTTGAATACAGCTTGATCTGGTGTCATTAAAATCACTGTGAATGTTACTGGCTTCAGTCAGTGCATGAGCTTTAGTTATTTTTCTTCCTTTTGGTGTAGGAAAGTGGTATTGAAGCAAAGTTTTCTCCTCATCCGTGCCCTGACTGGACCCTAGACTGGAATAGTCTGCCAGCTGCAGTCAGTCCAGGAGAAGGTAAGTTTGTTTGTTTTATTGCTTTTATTTTTCTCTTAATGCCTTCTTCTAATAAAATTTTAAAAAGTGTAGTAAAATGTTACTTTTTGTCAATCTATTTCAAGGTTTGTCAAAACAGGCATTTGGATGCATGGTAGGATGGCTTGTCTGAGGTCATCAGTAGCCAATGGCTAAGCTGGAAATAAAACCTTGACCTTTCAGTGCTATACTTTTCCCAGTGTGCTGCTTTCCCAGATTTCTCACTGTATCTAGGACAGTAAATTTGCATTATATGAGGTAAGTTTGGGAGCTACATATTGTTTTTTCCCTTTCTGTGGCAGCATTCCTTGCTCTGTGTGGTTGGTTTGCTTTCCTGGATTGATGGAACGTAGTATTTATGAAAATGTGAATATGAAATTTATGACAAGTGAATACCTCTTCTTCCACAGAACTGATTTTTCTCTAAAAGGTTTTATATCTACTGCTGGACAGTAAGAAGTCTGGACAGTTACTGGACAGTAGCTCCTTCAGGAAAGAAAGCTTGTGTTCCTATGTGTAAATGAGAATTTAGGTATTAGATTTAGTCTAGTCTCAGTGACACAGGACTTCTGCTTTGAGGAAATACAGAAATACACAAATAATCTATATGTGCTCTTCAAAGCCAGCTGAGCAAACAATGTGAAATTCTCGTAAGATCTCTTAGCAATCATTGAAGAGTAGTAAGGACTTAAACCAATTCTTTAAATCTAACTGTGTGAGAACAACTGTATGTTCCTATCTACAATACAGATGCTGTAAAAGAGTGAGAAGAAAAAAATGAAATTGAGCCATTCTGATTTGGATCTTCATGTAACTTGCAAAGTCATAGCAAATCCCTCATGTTCCATAAATAGATTTGAGATGAACTTTTTTCCCTATGTTTTTTCGAGGAACGTCTTTACTGGAAAATTGAACAGCCTTTAATTTTTGATGCTTTATTTCCTTTAATGTGAAAGGAAAAAAATGTGTGTTTATCAACATCGCACCTCAGACTCTATATTAATATTCTGGATACTTACATTAAAAAAGGTTTTTAGTCTGATAAAATGCTCTAAGAGGTTGTGTTGAATTTCTGTGGGAAGTCTTAGACTTCTGTGGGAAGTAAATAAGCCTTTTTGCCTGCTCCTAGTCTTCAACTTTTTGGCTCGCACTTTTGTTATCGCTTCTGTTTGAAAGAAAATGGTAAGGTATGTAACATACAGGAAACACATAACAAATGTCTATTTGGGAATCTTGTGCTGGACAGAATCTTTTAGAAACTTTTCAGCTCGATTGGAAAAGAAATCAGCTCCTGCTTCTTGCATGCACACAAGCCTTCTGTTTTTCTCTTGCTCTTTTCAGATTTGCTGAAATAGTTACAATAATTGCATCAGCACCTGAAATTGGTTTTCTGTTCAATTCTGGAAGTATATATAATGAGAAGATTTGCTCGCTCAACCAGAGCGGCAAGAGAGGGAGATTCCACCTCTCTTGAGACCAGAGCAATGCTGATGCCCATTTGCTGACTTGGGGGAAACTGCAATTGGTTTTAGTTTCAGTGCAGGAGCAGTAGAGTTGCACAGGACAAAGAAATTTGCAGATTTGATAACTGATAGTGCTTTTTGGCTATGTTCTTACCTCTCTGTCAACAGGGCTCTTCTCTACCTGATTCTTCTGCTAGGGAGGCTAATCATTGTTGTGTAAATTGGGTTCTCAGTATTTTATTACTAAATCTTACCTGACATGCTGAGAAAAGTAGGCACTGAACCTGGCAGAGTTTAAAACTGGATTTGAGTAATAATCTCAACTTTCCAGCAATTACCTCTGTCACTTGGTAAATAAATTTCCTTCTAGTGTTGTTCACAGTAGTTGAGATAAAGTAATGAATAGTTCACTCAACTTGGGTTTTTTTATCCAGAGTTGATTTGATTTGCTGGTGAATAATAATTTAATAATATACCAATTTTGTTTGAAGATGAAATATTCAAAATTTGTTATATGCATGTGAGGGAACTATTGCTTTCTGTGATTCTAGCATGTAATATTTAGATCAGGAATTTATTTTTTTGATAGCTGTTATTTAATTTAGATAGCATTGTGATTTGGGTTTTATTGGCTTGCTGCCTGTTCTAGGCCTAATGTAATTTTTATCTGGTATGACGTTGATCAAAATGGAAATGTGTTTACATTTTTGTTGTCCTTCAGTTTTCTAAAATTCCTGCCATTATGTCAGTTACTTTCTAAAGTACTTGGTTTCTAAAATTGTGTGAACCTGAAATCCTGAGACATCTAGATTGTCTATCTAATATTGCAAAATATCCCCAAATACGCATAGTGTCTCAGTGCCCTCTGTAGCTCTTGTAGCAAATTGTACTTATTGTGTTTTTTGGGATAGAACTAAACACCAACTGTTTTAAAATCTATTGCAAATACTTTGTCTCTTACCATTCTAGTTCACCATATAAAAGCTTATTCAGTACAATTTTTTTCTAAGTCTATTTTCCGAGTTTCTTAGACTTACGTAGAACCCAAAACCTCTCAGCACTCTACTACAAATCAGATTGTTTTTGATTTGGTGTTTATATACAAACAAGATAGATCTTCTAAATGTATCTCCTGATATTCAAACAATTCCTGTAAAATTTCAACAGGAAAACATAGTATTTCTAATCCAAAGCAGAGAAAAATGCTGGATGCTTGCTTATCAAAAGTCTTTTGTGAAATATTTGTCCATGTAATGAAAGCTTCATTCAGCTGCAGAGAAAACCCAGAGAGCCTAACCAGAGTCAGGGCTCTGTTGTGTTAAGCTTTCTGTAGAAGTAAAGATAGATATTGATGACTGGAAATATGTAGGTATGCTGGAAGGAAAAGATGGCAGGTCAGAACATAAAAACATAGGTGGTCAGGTTTTTTTTTTTTTTAAAAAAAAAAAAAACGCAATATGAGTGGTGGAGAATGAGCTACTTTCATCAGCAAGAATGGGGAATAACAACATGACATGTGTCAGCCTGGAAAATGTTTTCATTTTTCTCCCTGGCAGGCTGGTCGTTAACATCTGAGGAGGAGGAGGTGTTGGGGTTGTTGAAATTATAGTGATCTAAATGGTGCAATGGCTTTCACTAAGTGTGAGATCTGGGAAAGGAGGCAGTAATTAAATTTATTCCCACAAAGAAATGGGATACCTTTTGTATAGTTTCATAGGTCTTATGAAACAGCAGTTCTAACCATTTTCTACCTTTTGGAGCATTTTGATTAACCCAGGAATCTTTGCTTGTGGATCTTCAGTTTAATTTGTTGCTGATCTGCAAAGGCTGGGTGGATACAGAGATCAGTTTGATGATGATTAGAGGTGATTCCTTCAGGTTAACCCAAAGCCTCAAAGCTCGTTAACTGGGGAAGGGGAGCAGGTGTTATATATATATTGCCTTTATCACTGCTGCTCTATTCTGCTGATACATGCAAGTCAGCCAAGGCTGTTGGTAGGTGTGTGTGTGTCTGTGTGTCCCCACACACCTAAGCAGGGAGTTCCTTGTGAAAGGAAAAGGGGGGAAGAAAGGGTTATGCTTTTTAAGAAGATTTTTAAAAAAAAAGCTTTTAATTTATTTTTTAAACTAGTGAAATTTGAAATTAAGAAATAACTGACGCACCATCTTAAATCCCTCTCTCCTCTCATGAATGAACTATTTGTTAAATAACACTTTTTTTTTAATTAAAAAAAAAACAAACTATTTATCTGTTTTGGTATTTCTGTCTGAAATTGCCAGCTAGTCTGACAGATTGTATGTGTTGTGGTATTTGTTTACACTTAGAAAGACAGCCCAGAGGTTAATGGTGAGTAAATCTATACTGTTGCTTCTAAAGTGTGAAACTGCTCACAGTGTGAATGTAGCATTTGGTAAACTGTATGCTGCAAGCTTGGGAATAATAAAGTCTGTCTCAAAAAAGTCTTCCTTAAATGGAGCAACTCAGAAAAGAACTCCTTAGTTTAAATATGACTTATTACCAGCTAAATGTGGAAGGACCAGTGTGCACCAAAAGCCAGCAATGTGTAGAGTAGAATCTTCATAGTAGGAGGCAGAGGATGCAATTATAAAAGAATCTGTAAATTCTATGAGATGGGCACAGTTATTTTAAAAAGTATAGGCAAAAATAAGTGAATAAAGGTGTATCAAAATAAATCTACATAATCTATTAGCTAATAAATCAAAATAATTTTTAAAAGTGAAATTCATTCTTAACCCTTAACAGAAAACTTTCATAGCTATTTTACTTTACAATTAAATACAGTAGTGCTATTCATGGGGCCATCTTTTTCATTCAACAAATATATTTTTAATGGATTGTGTATAAACGTGCTTTCTGGTGAAGCATTATAGGTGTATATAAACCTTACACTTTGCTATTACTACTGAATTCATTTGATTAAGTGTTTGGTTTAGCAGTAAAGTTCTCCATGTTTGAATTTAAAAAAGACTTCGAAGAAACAACTCTTCACATCTTTCCTCTTGCACAGGTGCAAGAGAGGATGTTAATCCCTTGCAAGGCAATGCCTGCTAGTCTGGCTCAAGTACAGAATTACTCTAAATTTTTTTTGATTGATGCTTGCCTTGTGATCAGCAGCAAGTTGATGAGTAAACAAAATGACTACAAAACTTCCAGAAAAAGATCAGTCTGGTTGAAAGGGCTCACGGATTGATACTTGCCTCTTGTTTGCATTCAAGTCTTATGAAGTTATTTTTGTATATGTGGAGTACAGACTATGCACTTTAGAAATAGTAGGTCTGAATTGGAGAAGGAAAACTTAGTGTACCATGTATGTTTTCATAAGAAGTCTTTCTTGTTGTGTGAATTTTCCTTATGTTTAGTAGTGTTGATAATTTTACCCCCAGAAGAATCTGATTTCAAATTTGGGGTTTGGGGTTTTGTTTTATACAGCAAAAACATAAGTGAAACTGTTATCTGATAATTTCTGATGATTATCTACAGTGATTTGAGTATGACAAGAATATAAATATTATGCTGCTTTGTGAAATAAGACTACAATATTCATTACCAATTGAAGTGTAAAGTTTTCTTGAACTTCTACATAAAATGCTTATGAATTAAGAATATAGATTAGAGTGACTGATTGTCACAAGGTCTTACTCTCTCTAACTGAAAGTGCAGGATAGTGCTGAGTGCTGGCTCTGAATTTGTTCCTCTGCGTTCACCTGTTCTACCCTCCCTTCTGAGGACACTTTGGGATACTTGGATTAGGGAACTATTGTGAAATAATATGATACAAATGTAGTATGGCTTAGGAGCTGCAGTCCCTTCCTTTAATTAAAAAACAGAAAATTTCCAATGAACTAACTCTTAACTTAATGCATCAGCTAAATTGATATCTACAGATGAGATAAAACCTCTATTCTTCCAATAAAAAATGTAGTGAGTAGATACAAAGCTTTTCTTGTGTGTATTTGGATTTACAAGGCTGTTATTTTATAAAATGCATTTTCATGAATAAAAACTGCCCTTTTCTCCCATGCCCCAATAATAGTTTTTAATTTCTAATGAAATTATTCCTCTAATTCACCTCTTGAGGAAAATTAACTATTGAGGAAAAATAACATTAGATTACTTAATGAGCTTTTAACCCATTTAAGAGTTTGTTACTTTAGATTCATATTAAACTTGTAATTGTTCAAAGAACCAGACTGACTGTGGAATTATTTGGTTTTGGACTGTTGGTGAGGTTGATCTGAGACATCCCTGCTGCTTTTGTGAAGATAGGTCACCCAGTTATTTCTCTTTGTCCTCCCTTCTATATTGGCATTTCTTTTAGAACAGCTTAGACCCAAGAGAGGTTTTCTGAGATGAGTACAAAATGCTTCAAAACCAAAGCTGTTTAGGGAATCTGCTTTTTAATAAAACTTTTGCTGATCAGGACATGCAAACGCTGTATTTTTGTTTAAAAACAACTGTTTTTCTAAAATAAAATCCAGGCAGTCATTTATTCTGTAAAACAAAAAGAGTTAAAAGAAGCACTTTAATGTTCTCTCTTTCCCTTCCAAGCCTGTCAGAACTTTTTGAAAGACTTTGAAGATTTTTTTTATAGTTTTGTAGCCCTTTTCAGTATCTCAAGCATCCTGAAGCAGGAACTCATCCTTCTTCAACTGATTTTCCATATCAGACAGCTCTTTGCCTGCAAGCCACATGGGTAACAATCCAAGGGAAGCTGCTTCTCATTAACCTCTCCTTGCAGTTGCACTTTAGCTGCACTCATTTAAAAGTTTAAATCACGCTTATGAGTTTATTATATTTTGTAATTCAGTATGTCAAAAACACAAGATGGCAAAAAAGCCAAGTTATCTCCTGTTGCTAACAAACACTTGAGAAGGCAATAATGTTCCATAACAGTGAAAGGGATGCTCATGGCTTGAATATAGATATCATTTCTTATTTGAGGCCATAAGAAAGAGCATAAGAGAAAGAAGCATGTCACCTCTATTTCATTCCTATTTTATGTGGCTCACCTTATGAAGAGCAGTCTCACAGAACTGAAGGTGTCACATTTGATATTTTGGAGGCTTTTTGATCTTTCAGGGATACTGCATTCCATGTTTGGCCTGAGGTCAGACTTGAGAGCTTCAGTGCGCGTATTAGACATTAAAAAAATATATTTTCCCTTTTGTGTAGCTGGAGCTTATGAATTGTGCATGACCCAAATTGGAGAACTGTCTGCAGCAGTTTGTGTTGTTCCTGATATTGTTCTGTTCTCCCTCTGTTTTTATTTTTTGTCATGGTTTCCTAACTGTTTAAGGAGAGAGGGAATGCACTACTTCATGTAGGCATTTTATGAATATAAAGATGAGAAAGAATGATTTGGGGGCTTTATTTGAGAACTGAAAACGATTTTTAATATATTGTTTTTGTAAATTCATAGTAGCCTCATTTTTTTCATAGCTGCATTAAAATGATTTTAACTATTTAGAGTACATTTTCCCATTGTAACCACCCTTTCGCTTTTTCTTTCCTCTAATGACAAAAAATTGTGAGGAGATGGAGTTAGTACTTTTCTTTTTATTCAAATGTTCTGATTATGATATTGGAGAAAAACAAAATTGTTCATGATGCTAGTGTTCATAACGTTCTTGTAAAATATACTGGTAGCTTAATATTCCAGTTGCTGTATAATTTAAATCTTAGAGCACCAGTAGTGTCTTTAAATGAGGTATTTCGTTTTCTTCAGTGTTCTAATACTTTTTGCTCTACAGTGTCTTTATAGCAAGTTTGAAGGTTGTT
>JAUBOD010000033.1:0-19444 GCA_032353885.1 Nothura maculosa | reverse complement strand
TGTTAAGTGTTTTTGATGACTGACCCTTTTTCAGCATTGACAGCTCTTTAAGTGGAGGGGTCATGAAGATTCTTTGACACAGAAAAGAAATGAAAAGCAGAGGAGTTAAGAACTGAGTCTTTGTCTTAGTATCTTTCACTGCAGACCCTCTTGTGGGTATTTAAGTAACTCATTCAGTAAAGAATATGCTGCAGCAGGATTTTATATACAACATATATAAAACTGTCTTCCTCTCCCTTTTTTTCCTTCTGTGCCCCAGGTAGCTCTGCATGCCTGTGGTGTGGCCACGGACATGGTGATCGAGCACTGCATCAAGGCTCAGGCAGCCTTTGTTGTCTGCCCATGTTGTTATGGCTTCATTCAAAACACAGTGAAGTTCTCATATCCACAAAGGTGAGTTAAAGCTGACAAAATAAATTTTAAAATGCCAATAAAAAGGAGGAAGAAACTGCTTAAAGATTATAAGTACACCGTTGAAAGTATTTGCCAGTGTCCAGGCTAAATAGGTTGACACTTAATAAAACTGTCTCGTCCTCTGGCCCTTTGTATATGTACCCTAGAAAGGGACATGCATTATTAATTCCTGGAATATCTCTTCTGGATTTATCTATTCATAGCAGTTCACAAAGGCTTTATAGCATCAATACAGTAGGTAGGATACTTAGAAATATGTATAATATACAGCCCTCTTATCTTGAAATCACACTGTTAATAAAAGATGTATGAGAGGTACTGTAAGAAGGGGGAATTGACAGCTTTATGTTAGGGAAAGATGTAAGCAATTAAAGAAATGGGTCTGCTTTATACCACAGTTTACTGCTTATGAAACTCTTCTGATTTATTCTCAAGTAGACAAGCTCACCTGTATTTCAGTTAGTATTTTTAATAATTCTTCAATGTACCGTGTAGGTTCTGTCTTCTCCAAATCAGCCATTTTTGAGATGCTTCTATTTCTTTGGTTTAAGAATTTTAATGTTTCTGATGTAGCTTAGAAGACGGATATAAATTGGCAGAAGATAGTCTTATACCGTGCAAGATCAATATTTATATTTTTCAGTTGAATAAACTTTACATTTTTAACTGTTTTTTCTTAGTCAATTGGATTCTTTCATCTGTTTATATACATTCCTTTTGTTTGTTTGTTTTCCCCTGAAGCGCAGTAAAATGCCACCTCTTAAGGAAGAAATGTGTGTGTTGAGGGGGAACAGTGAACCCTTCTAAAATTCTTGGGCTTATAATAACTCTTCCCTCACTTATCTTAAAATTGACTAGATGCTGTTTAACTTTTGGCCAGTCACATCTTTAGGTTGTGAAGACTGCCCTTCCTGTTAAGAATTTTTTGTTGATGAGGATGATATAAGAATATAAATTGTTGCAATTTTGTGTTTGTTAACATTTTGAGTTTAAAGCTTTAGCTCTTGTGGAAATATGTGGTTCATAGCACACCACCCCAAGCTTGAGTTATAATTTAGGCTTTCTTCCTAACATAATAGGTTGGGAAACATAACAGGCCGTCCCTATATGTTGCCAGATTCATACTCATTATCCTCCTAGAGATAACTTGCTTTTGTGATTAAAAACATGTAAAACTTATGCATGTTTAGAGGTTGTATACATGCAAACCAAAGTATTAATATGAAATGTGAAAAAAATGGTAAATAGTAAATTTCTGCAGCATTTACTATGGTTTAGGTGGAATTTCTATGAAGAATATAGTAGAAAAGATACAATGACACCTAATATGCTTTTCTGTTCTAGTAAATTGGAACTGTTGTAGCTTTTTGAATATTTCATGTAGGCTATAGATATCCCTGTTTTGATCAAAATATAGCCAAATATGTAAGGACTGCTTCTATTTTTTATCTGCCTTTTTAGTGTTAATTGAATTGGTCTTTTTTTCTTTTCCAGCCATCAATTCAAAGCAATTTTATCCTACAAGGTATGTAAGACTTATTCCTGTGGGTTAGGAGGGGGTTATGTGCCCCTTTCTGCCTTTCACTGAGTCTTATCAAAGAATATCAGTGTTTATCTTTTAAGTATGGGAGACAGCATGGGTTACATGTGATGATAATTAGCAGTGTGGATATCCTTGTGGTTGTTCCTCCCCACTATCCCTCTTTAAGGCTTTTTCCTTCAATAAAATGAAATGGTTTGTCCATAAAGAAATCTTTTTTTATCATAAAATATAAATGAGTTACTGCTATTAGATATTATTTCAACAAGTATAAGTTAACCATTTCAGATTACCAATACAATCTTTGTTTATATCAACTCTTATTTTATACTGTGTAAATGTACAATAACATCTAATGTGGGATTGCTGCTTCTAGTAATCTTGTTTTCTGATAAACACCAGATTTCTCCCTCTAAGTTATACCTAGAAAATTGGATGTTGAGTAGGAAGAGGTGATACTCTTCAAGATGATGTACTTCTTAATATCTTTTGGAATTAAGTTTTGCATGTATTCAAATGTGCTTGCTCTAGCATGAGATTAAACCAACACATACTTATCCTCTAATCAACTTTTATTAGCAGCTTAGATTCAGTAATTCATGTAGTAAACAGTAGAGGCCTTATTGTCTTAAGAGTTTTTAATGTGACTCTTGAGAAAGTGCTTATATCTTCTCTAAGGATATCTGTGGTTTTGTGTTTAAGGATTGGAAGTGGAAATACTATCATTTTTGTTTTCTTCTCTTAAATTCAGCACCTTAATTTTTAATTGACATAATATTCCAAAGAGCTTAATCCTCAAACACATTTGGCACTTGAGAAACTTGTGTTTCTCACCTGTGTATGAAATCCAGGAAACCTAGCTCATGATAGTGTGTGTAATCATACTAAAAGTTAGCAACATTTTTTTTTTTCCTTAATCTGTTAATGCAGGTTTAAATCACAGCATTTATCACCACAATAGAAGTTACAGCATCTTTTGTTTTCTTTGTGGAAGTGCCTAGGGGGCCAAAAACAATGTTAAAAATCTTGCTTTTCTTAATGTAAGAGAATATACCAGTGTACCCTAGGCTGGATGGTGCCTTAGATAATCCTAGCTATAAATAACTCTTGTTATATTCCTATCTGTATGTAATTTTTATATTTCCTATTAATAAATTGTTAAAGGTTATTGGCCAGTAACCAAAGGTGCCATGTGTTATCCAGATGCTGACTGTGTCTTTCTCCTTCTGTTCCCTTCCTTTCCCTTCCACGTTCCTAATTTAAATTCATTTCTCTTATCTTTCATTTTAGTGAGATCTAAAAAGACATCTAGAAGTCTGGCAAATCCTCAATTTCTTTTTTTTTTTTTCTTAATGAGAACATTATGCTGAAATTTGTTAGTTTATGGCTGTAAAGAATTTTACCATGATACATTTGAAGACTGTTTTGCTTCCTGTAGGAGAATTGGAAAGTAGAAATCAATTACTTTTAAAATACAGTTTTGAAAACTTAATGGAACTTGATGGTGTTGGAGAAAGCAAGTTAAGTGTTTATCCACATGCACAGCTTGGCAGTTAATATTTCTAAAGCAGCAAAGGTTATAATTATAATTCTCATATCTGCCAACAGAGTGTGCCAGACCCGACTGGGTCATGGGAGAAGGGTGTAGGCATAACTCTGACTTTAGCCGTTTGGATTTGCTTTAGATGTGAAGGCTTTGGGGCATGTTTGGGAATGAACCGGGTTTCAGGTTGGGCGGTGAGGCTCACCTCGACTCCGGTGCCCCGTAACACAGCAGCAGCTTGGGGTGCTGGCGTCGGCTCTGTGCCGGCTTGTGCCTTCCACCTCCAAAGCCAGTCTGTCCCAGCCCCTTTCTCCCTGCCCGTCTAACAGCAGCCACACTGCTGCTGCCTTCCCTCTCTTGCAGTAGCTGCTTTAGTTAAATGTTTTTGGACCTTCTGTACTGCACAAATAACTATTCGTAAATTACACTGAGCAAAACATATGCTAAGTCCCAACATGTTGTAGCATGTTCTTGTCTTGCTTACATGCTTCTGTAAATCAGCTGTATTAGGGAAGTTTCTTCCCTATCTCTTAAGGTGTTGTCGTTAAAATCGGTAATCTCTGAGTTGCAAAGAGCAAAAATGTTTCAGTATGAAAGGTGAAATTTGTGAGCAAACTTTCTTGCAATTGGGTGACTAGAAAATCTATGTATTGGAGCATACTACAGAAGGAGCTGTCATCTTGATTTTATCAAGACAGGATTTCTTTCTGTGTTTCTTGTGAAATGCAGACTTTTAAATGTTTATGACTCCATAGAAAAAACTTGGAATTAAAGTGTCATTAGTTGAAGGTGCTGTGTCTACATTTATTACAAGAACCAAACCTTTAAGTTGCCACTATTAGACAAGAATCAAAGAATATTTTCTTTTCACGGGAGAGAGAGGATCACATTTTTCAAAAGTAGCTCTGGAAGCTTTTGGCTTTGCATGGCAGAGCTTCTCTGTTTCTCTTGTCTCCTCAGGGGAGATTTGAGGAGGTAGCACATTTCTCAGAAGGTTCTGCATATCAGTCTTCATGCTTATATTGCCACTGTCTCCAGTAGCACAGTTGTCACTATAACATCGTTTCCCTTGCCCTATCTTGAAGGCTTTTTCTCTCACCGTTTGGTGAACTCGCCTTAGTTTGGTTGCCTTGGAGGGATCAGTTGGGTAGCATGGGCGGATGCTTTTGGAGGGAGTGAGGGTGGTCTGGGCTGCTTCTGCAGCGGTGCAGGCAGCGATGGGGGTGAGTGCTAAACCTTCCCTGCACTGGATTCCTGGGCAGCAAGGAAGGAAGAAATCAACAGTGTGTCTTGGAAGCCTCACATAAAGCTCTAAGTCAAATAGGGTAATTTGCAAGTGATTTATGTTCATTCTGAGGCAGGAGAAGCTTCCACGTGCAGCCGGGTATTGTTTTTGCTTCACCTTCAGGTTGATCCTTTATTGATTTGGCAGAGCAGAGGAAGTTTCTTCCCAACAAGGTGATTCATCCTTGATTCTGATAACTGCTTAGAATTCTTAAACAGGAGAAACATCCAGGCTTTAAAACTGCCTATCTTGACTGCTCAGTAATGTGGATGTAGAGCCAGTGTTGGCTGTGCTGAGAGCAGGCTGTGTCGCTCCTCAGTAGCTGAAGGAAACATGAGTCTGCAGCATTCCTCTGAGGAATGCTACATCATAGCTTGCATCCAGTGCCACTGCTGTGGGGAACTGGAGGAATTGGAGCCAGGAGCTAACACTGTAAGAAGAAATGTGGGATTGTGTAGAAATCGAGTGTTTATAATCACTTTCAGAAGTAAAAGCAGCATGCAGATTAGGATTTGCACACAGATAATTTTTCTATCAGTCTTCAACTGGGAGCTTTTTTGTATTTTATGTTAAATCATCTTTTTCTTATGCTCTTTGGAAAAGTGGAAAGGCATTGGATTAAATTCTTTATCTTTTTTTCCAGGAGCACATGATTCTTTGCAGGTTTGCAGATCAGACAGCTGTTCAGCTTCCACCTGAACGCCGGTTAACAGGTATGGACTTCTACACAGCAACTGTTGTGTAGATTATGTGTAGTAGTGTGCCTGTTTTCTTTTCTAAAAGGAAATAATTTGTTTATCGAAACAGGTATTAAGTTGCTGTCTTCTCATTACACTGAAAAATGTGAATCTTTTCAGGTTTTTCTCCCTTGCTCTTGCATACTATGGTAGTTGAAGCTTCCCTTCAGATTTATTAAATATGAGGAAGGGTGTAACTTTGCATTTCACTGGTTTTTACTGCATCTGCACCTGCTCCTTCTCCTTTCCATCTTATTGACTTGAATACTTTTGCAGTGTTTAAATTCTAATGACATAGAAATCAATGAAAATGTAAAAACAGAAAACATGAAATGAGCAAAATAAAGTAATTCATTGTGTCCAAGCTTCTGCTATTCTTTACTGGACTTATTAAGAGATACAATATACTCTTGTATGATGTTGATTTGATGATGGAAGCTATAAACCAGCTTCCAGGTTAGTAGAGAGAAAGGGATGGAAACTCTCTGGATATAACTGCATTCTTGGCTTGCAAAAAAAAAAACTTTAAAAGCCTATCAAAGCTGCAGGAACAAATAATCATAATGTTTTTTTTAAAACAAAACTTTATTTGAAGCATTCCAAATGTCCAACCAGTGTGAAAAGGCAAAAACAAACAAACAAACAAAAAACCCATTGGACTGCTGTATCTGCTGTACTGAAATCCAAAGATCCCATAAGCCTCTGCAGAGCAGCCAGCAGATTCATGCTAGAACTTATAGTGTGGCTATTGGAGTTCTTTCTATATTCAAGGGAAACAAGAAGGTAATTACAGAGAATAGTTCAAAATATCTGATCTGTATCCTGATGTTAAGGGAACAAATACTCTTGTGTTCATGTTCAGAAGGAACACTCCTGGGTCTCCCTTTCATCTCTCAACCCAAATATATTAAAATGTACTGTCAAGAAAGAGATAGAAATATTGACTTTGTCTATTTGAAGTAGGAATGATCTTGACAGTTTAAGTAGATTTTTTTTGTTATTTACTGATATGCTTTTCTGATATTGAATGTTGAGGTATATGTTTCTGGTAGGTGGGTTACGTTTTTAGACATTTTATGTTCTCTTTGCTCTTGTTTTAGGAAAGCAGTGTATGGGGCTTGTGGATCTGGATCGGGCATGGGCTGCAGAAGGACGAAATTATTCTGTCCAAGTGATATCCATGGAGCCAGAGAGTTGTTCCCCGAAGAACAATATGCTTGTGGGCACCCCTGCTTAGAGTGTGAAACTTGCATTTAATTTGAAGTTGGAGGTAAATCCTTGGTGCATGATGACATCCAGCAGATAGGAGCAGCGCTGGGAGCCAGACATCATGTGCCTTGGCCATTGTGTTTGGAACAGGGCAGCAGCAGGACGAGCGCGCTGCCTGCGGAGCAGCACAAATCGCACTGGGACCGTTTCATTCAGCAGCTTCTGCTTCTCTCACTGGGAAGTTTCTCAGTCTGACACCTGTCCATAGAATCATATCCACCAGCAGAAGTTCAGAAGAGAGAGTTGGTCTCCTTGAAATGAAAGTGATTTCCTTTCACTAAAGCTGTCTTGGCTGCTTCAAAAACTCATTCATGTTCAAAACAGCATTTGTGCCCATAGGCAGAGCATTTATCTGCCAATCCTGCAGATCAGCAGAGGAACTGAAAAGATCCAGTTTATAGCTTTACCGAGAGCAAGCTGTGCAACAGGTGGTGACTTGACTTCGCTCAAGAATGCTCTGCTCTTGTAGCAAGATGGCTTTTAATCATGTTTGCAGAAATACTTCTGGTATCATTCTGCTTACAGGAAAATGTATTCTGATTTATCTATCCTTCCAAAAAAAAAAAAAAAAAAACTTTAAATACAATACAGGAGTTCTGTGTTTGAGCATTTGAGAGAATATGCTTAAAGAAAGGAGATCCCTACACATCCATTGACTGGGCAGCACAATATGGGTGTCGGCAAACTGCTACTTTGTGACCACGTCTGCTAGTTGAAGTGTATTATTAGAGATTGATAAAAGCAATATTTAGGAATGGATTATTTGTCTGTATACACTGTTTTGAATGGATTATTTGTCTGTATACACGGTTTTCATTTATTTTCAAATATAGTGAATTTGGAGGAAAAAAAAGTTGCAGTTGTAGAACTGTGAAAAGATCAACCACAGACTTTGTACTATAAAAATGAGAAAATATCTGCCCTGATTAGAGAAAACTACTCTAATGAAAAATCATGGGTAGAAACTATCACAATGGAAAAATGAAACTTTTCTCATGTGGTTACAGGTTCTGGACATCTGAGAATTCTGCCATGGATTAGATTAAGTGTGTTCCAAGTGAGTGTTGCAAATGGACAGCAAAAGATGTAGCATGGAAAAGGGATCTTGAAATATTCTATTCCTTATAGGAGTTATATTTCTAAAAGTTATGAATATTTGTTTTAGGGTTTTTTTATATGAAGGCTGAAGGACTTTGCCCACTGTTTTATATGGAAGTACAAAGGGATGCAGGCAGATATGATTTTAGACTTTTAGCCTCAGTTCTTGAGTAGATAATATTGTGATACTTTTTTGAAAGTTTTTATGATTATAGAGTTGGGGATTGGAAGGATGGAGACTGAATTGAAATATGTGACAGCACCAATTGCTTCCTGACTTTTCTCTCATACTCACCCGAAGAGAACATTTAAGTTCTTACAAATTTGAAGATAGCTCTGTCAAGTCTGAACTTTATTCCAATTAATTTAGTTAGGATTCCAGGTATTAATCTGGAAGAGAAAATATCTATTCACCAACTTTTTGAGTTGAAGGAATAACTCAAGGTAAGGCAACTGATGCAGAGTTCTTTGTTGTTCATGAGGCTCTGCTCCAAGCAAGGATTAATATGTTGATTTCAGGTATGGTGATGTTGAATATTCTACATTATCTTAAGTAGACCAAAAGTCTGTATTATTGTGTACTTCAAAATTTCAACATCTGACTAGCTTATGGTTTTTGAGTGTAACAGGGAACAGAAGGGGGAGCACATTTGAGATGTGTCCTGTGGGAGCACAGATGCAGATGAATGTTGATGAATGAAGAGAGAAATGCTGAGGCTTTTGAACAGGAAGAAACAGTCCCTCTTGTAAGCAGGTAGAAGTTCATTTGGGCAAGTGTCCAGTAGAGTTTTAGGTACCTGTCACAATCAAGGAAAATAGCTAAAATCCCACAGGAATTTTAATACCATCTCCTCTGGTTTTAAGGATACAGGGGACTAATTTTTTAGGTACTTGTTCTCATGTTAATGAAAAGTTTCCCACATATGGGCCTATTTATGACTTAAAATATTTTATTTTCTGAATGCAGACATACCAAATCCTATAAATGCAGCAAAAAAACCCCACTCCTGTCCAGGATAGAACTAGACTTCCCAGGAAGAAAAAGGCTTACAGAAGCAGTGGAGAGAGACAGCAGATAGAATGAGGTGTTTGTGCTGTGGCATTTGTTTTCTTGGTTTTCCAGACTATGGAAAGTAAGTTTCATGACATGCTGCTTTATGGGTTGTGAATATTCTGATGACACATTTCAATATGTATCATCTTGAATTCAATATCCATTTATCAGCACTAGCTCTGTGGGGTTTTTTTGCAGATGGGTGAGGATTCAGGTTTTTTGTTTTTTGTTTTTTTTTAAGTTTAGGAAAAAAATCTTTTGTCTGTCCAATTTTGCTTCACTATTCTTCTAATTTTAAAAACAATCTTATTTATGTGAGAACTAAAGTGATTTATATGATCATGTTATATGTTACCATGAAATTTGTAAAATGTATGGCTTGCTAATTGCAAAAGCATTTGGAATAAATTCAGCATCCAGAAGAGTAAAAGGCCTTTAAGCCTCCAAAGAAACAGTTCTGCTCAGTTGTGTTTACTTCCTGTGCCATAACCAAGGTCTAATTTTAGAACCTGTCCTTATTATTTTGTTTCTGTTCATCTTCATCTTAAAATCTCCTACTTTCATCAGTCCCAAGTAAGTGTTATTCTATCCTTCTAATAATGTGTAATTATAGCTCCCATTTTATTTTTCTCTCCTCTCGTGGTGCTAGCTTCCAGTCAGTGGGTGTGTTAAAAAATGAATGGAATGCTATTCCAAATGTGAACAGCTTTTCTAAACATAAAATGTCGATTTAAAATAATAGACCAGTGTACTTAAAGTGTACCTTATCCTAATATGCCTCTTTTTGTCCTTTCTGTTGTTTTTAAAAGTTGAATTTTCTTTTGAATGCTTTTGCTGTATTTAATATTCTATTTCCTCATTTGTTTTAATTCAAATACGGAGATTTTAAAAGGAATTATTCACAAATTTATTGAGATAAGTTATCCTACTCTAAACTGTTCCCAACATTACCCTCTGTTGGAGTTGAAATACTTTTTATTATGCTTTAAATTATGAAAGAAACATGAAGTATGTAGCATTGTTTTAAATTACTAATTAAAGAAAAAGGTAACAAAGTAGCTACTCCACTAAGTAACTGAATTTTATAACACAAAGTAATATTTTCTGTACAACTGAGGTGCTTTTGGTGCAGGTGTGGTGAGTGGAGCAGTGGGGAGGCAATGCAAAGGGGGAGTCGAATGGAGGATGGTTGAGATGCTCCAGCTGTGGATGGAGCTCCTTCCCTCTAGCAGTTCCCTTTCCTTCCTTCCCGAGGTTTTTCATCTGGTGTTTCCAGGACTAGGGATCATTTCTGGGCTACTTGTGGCTGTATGAATTGAGAGATGAAAGGATTTGCTGATGTGCTGCTTTCTGTGACAAGCTGACCTGCGATTTGTTTGTGTTTGGGCTACCAAAAAAAAAAAGAAAACCCATACTAAGAACCTACAGCAGTCAAAATGAGAAAAGAAAATCACATAAGTGATTTTAGCAGCATATATACAAAGCATTATGCTATTTTTCAAAGCAAATACAAAAATAGGGGCCAGGGGCAGCAAAACCAATTTAGGATTGAATGACTTAGACCTTTGATGTACTGATAAGTTTGCAAACTTACACCATCATATTTCTCATATGCATATCTCTTGTGGCATGTGCATTTCTGGTGGACTTTCTGGTGATGAGCTATCCTGAGCCAAGATTAAAACCCAAACTTTAAGTATTTTCTTTCTTTTTATACAAGGATAAAGGCATTAGCTGTGATTGCAGCAGCCAGTAGGAAGTAATTGTCAAGATGGAGGCCTCTTTCAGATCTTAAGCCAGCAGCTTCAGCCAACTGCTGTTGGCTGAAAAGATCCCAGCTCCTTCCTCTGAGGCCTCCAATCTGGACTGCTGTCGGAAACCAGAAAAATCAAAGTTCTGATTCACTGTGCGAATCCCAGGTGTCTGTTTGTCAAGGCTCTTAGAATTGCGGTCAGCAGTAGCTGACTTCTTAATTACTTTTTATTCAGTTTATTCTGAAATTACTGAAAGGTTATTGAACTGTGCAAATTCTGGTTATTACAATTTCTAATAGCTCATTTTATTTTTCATGTACCTCAGTATAAACTGCAGATTTAATTCATAAATAAATACTATTTTTCATATACCTGCTGTGTTACAGTCTCTGAGCTATGATATGTATGTTGCTGTGGTTCAATATAGGCTTGGCTTACATAATAGATTGGTAACCTATGGGGTATTTTATTGACACTTCTTGCTTAAATGTAATCTCATAGAATAAACCAGACAACCAAAACAGCCCAAGAATCCAGTTGTTGCTATAAGTAAGTGTACTTTCACACATTGCTTCTGTGTGTTTTTTAGCTGATTTTGTAGAAACAGCTAACACTTGGCACCTGTGAAAGTTTTTATTCATCTGGCATGTTCTTATTCAAATACCCATTTAATGCGGTCACCAACTATAGAAATAGTTAAACAATACTGTAAATGGACATGTTTTCTTTGTTAGGTTGATTGCTGCCACACTAAATTCTTTTCATTAAGTAATTTGACCACAGGCATCTCTTTACTTTGGAAAAAGAAAAGGAAGGGGGGGGGGAAGCTAATAGGTTTTCTCCTAGTTTTCATGTTTGCAGTTTAAATAGTGGGTTATAATTAGGGCTTCAGGATAAGTTACCCAAAGTACTGGATGATAATCAAGTCTAAAACATTTAGTTATTTTTTTGTGTTTGACTATCCCACACAAACATTTGGTTATAAATAGATGCATCATCCTCTTTGCAATAATATTTCATGTTCAAAGTAAGAATGTGGAAAAGAAAATCCTATTTAAAGTGATTTAAAGCAATTATGCAATTTGAAACTTCACTTAGTTTATGAATCCTTATTACAGTTGGATTACTTTTATATGCTCTGTAATAAGTACCAGAAAACCCTCTGAAATGAAACATGTTCCAGCTGCAGAATCCTTACTGAGGGAATTTGCAACTGCAACTCTCTAGCATTTGACAATCTTATTTTAGCAAAGTATCTGTAGAAAATGAGTACTCCCAACAACTACTGTTACAGGAATGACTACATGCTGTTGACTAGTATTCTGACTGTCAGGAGTCAGAACAAATGTAATTTACAAATGTAACTTATTTATTTTCCCTATTTCTTTCAAGGAAGGTATCTCAAATTATCCTAAATTTCTGAGGATAGTGGAGCAGGATTCTGACATGTAGCCATCTACTGTGCTTATTTTATCAGAGATTGTTTTAGTCTTTAAGGATAGTCATTCCCATGCGTCTGAGCTTGAAGAATAGCAGCTGCTTTTTGGAGATGGTGTGTCCAAATGTGCCTAATGGCTACAACTTAATATCTACTTTCATCTACAGAAAACAATTGACATAGTGCAAAAAACTGTGGGACAAAATTTGTTAGTTATTGCTCTCAAGTGATTTTAAGACAGTAATACTTTGACTAGGTCAACCAAATTGAGGAGACTGGTACCTTACATGAAGCACATCAAAAGTTTCTTTGTAAATGCTATCCATCCAATGCTAAGTGTATGCATATTCCACATAAAGAAGGAAAGGGTATAAAATACTTGATTATTATTTTTATCAAGAAAATCAAAGCTCTAGCTGACTGCCATGAAGCTGAACAGAATGAAATGACCTAAGTAGCACCTCACTGCACGTGCTGCTGTTAGTTCTATGCTGTACTCCAGCCCCCTTGGTTGGGTTGCCATTGCGTGACCGCTGAGCAGAGCAGTCAGGTTTCCATGTGCTATAGGATTCTGTGGACAATAATGATGCGGAGGTCGAGGAGATCAAATCCCTGATGAAAAGCATGTGGTAAATTTGGTGAATTATTGATCTGGTCCTCCATGCAAAATACAAAGTAAAATCTTGATCACCTGGCCAGTTGGGAATATATTTGAGCTCTATGCATTATGAAAAATGAAACAAAAGATCCTTTAGATGGGCTTTGAAGTGAAAACTGTTGTTTATTTGCAGAGGAGAAAAAATATTCCATGCTAATGAAATCATAAAACTTCAGTACAGATAACACTGAAGTATTAAGCCTATTTGAAAGAAGGCTATAGCAAATGTAGCAAATTAATTAGTAATATGTGATTCACCATAAAAATCACTTGGAAGCTTTTTGAGTTAGTGTTTTCTAAGTGTGGCCGCTGTCTGTACACTGAAAATAATTTAGTGGTACAGAACCTGATGGTTCTGCTGACTTAGTTGTCTTTTCAGGTAAAGTTAGAAAGAAGGAGGTGAAATGTGTTTGATTTAGCTGCAATTGCCCTTTCCTGATGCCTCACAGTTATCTTACTGTTGTGAGAGTGACAGAAATAGTTACCTGTTGTATAGCTGAGATAACAGTAGTACTTAAATATGGCATATGCTGAGTTGGTTGAAAATTGGAATTGCTTAGCACCAAAAGCGGTGAAATGACCTTGAATGGTTCATAGATAGTAAAGTCTTGGATTCTTTCCTTCTGGTCCATTTTGCAGGGGTGGTTCATACTAACACTACAAATATGGAATACAATCATGTACACCATAAACTATGAATAAGTGAAATGTATTTTACACATGGCATGCTGTGCTTTAGTTACTGGGGATGCTGTCGTATCTGTGGTTAAGTTGCTTGGTCTCATTGGGGTGAAATACACAGCCAGAAAGATGGATTTGTGGTTGTATATTGAATTGGGAAACAGGAAATCTATTTCCAATTTGAGGATAGATTTTTTTTATTAGTGGCAAAAATCACTTTCTTTAATTTCTGCTTGTATACACAGGGAATTCAAAAAAAGTTTTGCCCCATTCAGCTAGATAGAAGGCTTAATTCATTAATATTTTAATATACTGTAAGAAAGCAAAGAGGATTTTAGTACTAAAATAAGGAGATTTGCAAGAGGAAGAGCTAATCTAATGCCTCCCTCAAAGAAAGCTTAACCTGGCAATAGTTGTTGCCACTGTGATTATGTCTGATTTGCAGCTATCTGCAGCAATGAAAATAACTTTATGATGAATTCTGGTGTGATTTTTGTATGTATCTACTGGGTTTGTGTTTTTAGCTCTCCTTTCCTTAGTACTGCTTGCCCAGTCAATGCAGGAGTGTTCCAGAAACTGTTTTTGACTTCTTTTTTTCAGAAATGGTTGCATCCACAAAGAATGTCTTGGAGCACTTTTCCTTCAGCTGGGGTGGTTGGGCTACCCAGCCTATCTGCCTCAGTACTGTCCAGATGGGTGCAATGAATAACTGCAACTGCAATCCTCAATATAGGGCTCCCGGAACTGTAAGTAAGCATCATTTAAGTAGATCTTGTTTTTCTATTGTTTATGTGTTAATAGATACTACATAGAGTGACAGCATAGAATGTACGTTACCAAAGTTGCTGTTTAGCAGAGTTAAAGACTGGATTTTTATTTATTTATTTATTTTGGAAAAACACCAGCTGTTGTGCATAGTGCTATATTGAACACATTTGTGGAGGAAGCTTTATATAATTTACTGTGACAGATGCTCCTCTGCCACTCTAACTGTGGCAGAAGCAGCAGGAACAGCTCTTCCAAGTATTTCTCCATACTCTGCCTCTTTGCCAGGCTTTTGTACTTTCTGTGCTTTTGTAAGATACTGTGCATTTATCGTAATATTTCTCCAACAGCTTCCCCAACTCCTCTGCATCTTCTGTGGTGCACGTCCATGCATCAGTGGGATGGGAAAGAGCTTTTATACAGCTTTTGTCTGTTAGTGACCTGGTTACTGTCCTTATGTACTAATCCGTCCAGTGTCCTGGATATGAGAAATTACTCTCTTAATAAATTTACTGACATTGATAAAGTATTAAAAAAGACTCTTAAGAGGTTGTGTATGTCAATGCTGTCAATGGCTGTGGAGGTCCAATATGTGATCTTCTAGTGACTGCCAAGACAGGAAGGGCTAGCAGTCCTGATGAGGTACCATATCTCATGTGCAAGTGTGTGTTCATAGTGTTCTGTGCAATGTGCTAGTGCCACACAGCAGGCTAACAACATCTTGCCTTCTGAGCGCAGTCTGAGGAGATGAACCCAGCTTTACGCTCAGGAGCGTGCGTGCTTTGAGGGAGTGTGTACCCAAGTAACACTATCGCAGGAATGAGGTTTGACTTTAGGACACTTCCATGCGGCATCAAGGGAAAGTATCATGCAGCCCTGCGCCTATTTTCCCAATGGAGCGTTCCTTGGGGCACCCGCTGATTTCCCCCTCCACACGTTGCAGCAATGGAGAGGAATGGGGCGGGGACGGGGGCGGCACCGCCCTCGCTTAAGCGCAGCTGCCCCGCGCGGGGGCGGAGGAGGGCGCTGGGCGGGCGCCTCGCGGGGCTCCTCTCGCCGGGCTGCGGCTCGGCAGCGCCTGCGGCAGCGCCGGCCATGGAGCGCTGCCTGCGGCTGCTGCTCGCCCTCTGCCTCTGCCTCGCGGCGGCCGCCGACTTCGACAGAAGGTGAGGGAAGGAGCAGGCGGCGCGCGGCGGCCGTTAACGGCCGCCGTGCGGCCGAGCGCAGCAGGTGTAGGGCAGTGCTGCCTCCCTTCCCCACGAGAGGCCGTGGGACTCGTTCAGCTGCGCTGGTTGCGTTGCCTTGTTAAAAAACGTCGTTCTGTAGCACTGCTTTGTTGTGTTTCAAGTCGCCGTGTCTGTTTTCTTTGGGACGTGAGCTAGATAACAGGTTTCTTTTTGTATTGGCAGTCCGTCTAACAGTATAGGAAGATGCTGGTCTGTTTTTCTTCTTTTAAAACTTCAATGAGAAAATTTGGCTATGTATCATGCACTAAATGAGTGCTGAAACTTTATCGCGCAGTGGTTAAATTCTGTTGTTACAACTTGTGCCATGACTCAGTGCGAGCCTGGAAGTGGCAGTAGTGAGCACCCTGCAAAGCATGTCAATTATTTCAGGCTTTGAGAGGTAATTCTAATGAGCTTTCTCCCCTTTTCTCTGTAGGCATTTGCATTTCTTGAGATATACTGAGTATCTAATAGTTCTGTTGTTAATACAGTATATGTTTTTTTCCCCTCTTTCCCCCAAGCTCTTTATTTTTTGTCTCCTAGTGCAGAATAATTTTGAAATGTCTCACCAGGCTTCTTGGACTTGTCTTGTCCAGGTGGCCCAGACAAATCATCTCTTCAGCGGGGCTGTGCCGGTTTGGAAGCAGAATCGACTGCTGCTGGGGCTGGGCCCGCCTAGCGTGGGGCCAATGCCAACGTGAGTACTGCTGCTGCTGGCGCTTCTAGGCACCCTTAGAAAAGCCTTGCACACACCTAGCTCAGTCCTTCAGGTAGTCACACATTCTTATGTTACAAGGCTCAGGCTTTTGCATGTGCGAGTCTGACTTGTTAAAAGGATGTTTTCAGATTACAACTGAGTCTTTTATGAACGGTACCCCAAACAATTGCAACATAAGGTAAGAACTGAATAAGATTTGGTCAAGACAATGAGAATTTGTTAATTTGTTTTGTTTCTATGTTGTCTCATGGTCTGGTGTAATAGCTTGATGAAATACTGCTGTGTGTAATGTTACAGGCACTGCAGGACAGAAATGTTTATGTCTGAGAAAGAAACACAAATTGTTGACATTTCACTTAAAAAGTCAGTGGAAATATTTCAGTCAATATTAGCTCAAACATTCTTTCAGTAATCCTAATCTAAGGGTATAAATGAGCCTGACAGCATCCTTTTATCAAGTCACACATCAAGAGAAATTTCTCTGAGGTTCTTGCATCTCTCTAGGATTTTTGATACAATTGTGGAATAATCATCACTAGCTACATCTTCATTCTCTGCTGGCAGCCAACACCATGCAAAAGCTACACGGGTTAGGAGAGAGTCATACCTCAGCATCTTAAAATTACACACACTGTTTTGGAATTCGTTGCTTGTGTGCTTAACAGTGCATGCAAGAGTGATTTCCTTTAAGTTTTTGTCAGAAACAAAACTATAATTACTGAATCTCAGCATTTCATTTTAAACGTGAGTGTATGCAAGCTAGAAATTTTTTTGCCAAGCCGTTTCAGGAGAGAGCAAGCATTGCAGATGCAAGTGTAGATTCTAAGTAAAGGTTTTGTTCAAATCTGTAACAGCAACTGGCTCCTTCTTCCCAAGATTGTTAATGGCACACTGTATTCAATAGGCATATGAGGAGACTGGATTGTGTGTGTATGTATGTAAAGTGATGTAATTGTAGGACATAATATACTGGCTGCTCTTTAGATTGAGCTCTCAGGTTGGTGTCTCTTAGCCCATATAATGTCAAGTTGATATTAGGTCTTCTGTGCATTACAGAAGCAGTCATTTTCCAGAGATGCGTGTTTGTAGAGAAGGAAAGATGATGTGGAATAGGTTGATCTGAGGCCAATCCAGGCACAATAGAATCTACGTCAATTCTTTCATAACACAAATTTGTATTGAAAATCTTTGAGCATTTAAAAGTTTAAGACTGCAGAGGCCTTAACTAACAAACACCACTAACTTTCACTGTAAAAAATGTTTTTTATGCCTTTTCTTAGCCAAGTTCTCTTACGTTGTGACTAAGTTTCAGCTTACTAATGTTATTTAGTTTGAAGTTGATTGCAGTTATATCTATTCTTTGATTTCTCACTACTACCAAGTTGGATTTGGGTACACAGTTTGCCAAATTTAAAATTATAACTAAAAGTGGAAAACAAGATGAAAACAATCAAAAAGTAAACTCTCTAGCCTTTTAACTTTATCAGCGAAGACATTTGGAGTGATGTAGACACTTTGTTTGCATCCCATTAGTATTCTTTAAGACAGAAAGTAGATAAAATCTCATTTCTTCCCATTGCTTTTGAGTCCATCTTTCGTGGTTTGTGCTCCATCTGCTTCTAGTGCAGAGATGGATTTTATGAGATCATTTTTAGTATTAGAGTACACCAGAGTTTCAAAGCAGTGCAGTTTGCACTGTATTTTCCATACACTTTTTTTTCCAGTTTTCCAATCAGGTGCTAAGAATTGGAGCATCTAGTTTAGAAGATTTTTGTTTGAGTGAAGACCTTTTTAAAAAATTTATCAGGTAGTTCTGTTTTTAAGATTGCAGCTGGAATATTTTTAGAAAAATAAAACAAGAATCTGCTGCAGTTGTGCATGGTGAAAATTCCAGTCATGTCATATATAGTGGAAAATTACACTTAATGAGAGTGAATCTTTCTAGAGTTGTCAGCCAAACAGCCAATTTTAGTCAACTCGGCACCTTGAGAATGTGCCCTTCGGTATGAAGGATTAACCTGGCATGGAAGGCAGCATTCCTGGCCTCAGAGGAGGCCTTGAGTTTTTTATTGTACAAAGGAATATCTCTGAAAATACAAGTGCAGAATGGTTTCTCCTGCTCTGTGTCAAAAGACAAAACTTTAGTTTTGTCCCTGCAATGAATGGCACATATGGAGGCTAGGCTTTCTTTTCTAGACAGATGTTTTCTTTGACATTTCTAGAGTAAGTTATAGAGTCAAAATGAGTATAGATTATGTACATCATATATTATGCAGAAAATCAGTATAGAGTCAGAATTAAAAATGAGTAGAGACCCAGTTTAGAAATGAGTCCAAGAAGTAGCTGTAAAATATTCAAGCAAATAAGACTGTGAGCTCTGTATTAGCAGACTTGAACTGCTATACTCAAATTAAGTAGTTTAAACTATCCTTGCTATGTATGCGAGTGCTCCAGCACTTTGGGCTCTCCTTTAGGTGTGCATAATCTACTGCAAGTGTTCTGATCACCTGAGCTTAGCTTAGTGAGGACAAGCGCGATGTGGTGTGGGCCAGCAGGGAGGGAGGCTATAAGGTGTGCTACATGGCAGAGCTGCCCCTGTATTTACTACCTGTCTTCTGAGCTGTGATGAGCCACGGACAAGTGACTGCAAATGCACTTGAGCACATTTTCCTGCTGTCCAGCTGAGCTGTACTAGCTGCTCTCCCTTTTTGCCTCCTGCCTGCAGCTACTGAGAAGAAAATGTGTAACCTTAAACCAATGGCATAGTTTAAGGTAAAGGTTTATCTGTGAGGGAGAACTGAGTACTTGCCAGCTTTAACAGGATAGGAATGTCACTCAGCTGACATGTGGTAACTCATTAAGCTGTGGTAACTCCATTCTCACGGTCATCCATCCACAGGTCTGTTCCAAGTGGAAACTGAACTGGCTAGTTAAACTTCCCTTTGTAAAGTGCAGAGTAATTAGTTTTGTGTCACTTGGAGTAACATAGTGTATACACAGCATAACTGTGCTTATTGCTGCTTAGTGACACAAGTGACTATAACTCAGCTGTCTTTTTCTCTGGTTAAATGTGTAGGAAGAAGTTAAAATTGAGCCACCTCTTTAATTTGCACTTTTAATTTGAAACATAATATGCCTCTCTCTATTAAATTACAGCAATGTAGACCCCAGAGGAGGTATAATTAGGTCTGATTTCTGAAACCTTCAGTATGAGCTTTAACATTTCATCTGGTAGAATTATACTCTCTCCTGTGCCTAGAATTA